>SZWC01004738.1:73914-90037 GCA_023375785.1 Penium margaritaceum | reverse complement strand
TAGGATTCTGACATGTGTGCGCAGAGTTACGGCCAAAACAGTGGTTTTGGGCCGGTTTTAGGACAGTTCTTGGACTGCCGCGTGCGACACCCGCCGTGCGCCGCGGCAGGTATTCATGCCCTGGACCTGTCAGTTGTCATTCCTCTCTGCATTTACTAAGCTACTGAAGCTTATGAGACTTTGCGCGTCTCCCTAGCCTGATCCTTGCTGTTTCCTGCACCTGCCTGCTTGCTAGTGCGTCAGCTGACTGGACAGTGTCGCCACGTCAGCAGCAGCAAGGCTAGGAAGCTTCCTAGCAGCTTCTCACTGCATTTGTTATTTCTCTCTGCATATGCTATATTGAAGCATTCTGACACTTTACCTTGTGTCTCCTAGCCAAACCCGTGCCGTAATGTGTACGACTTGTGACTGTCGTCACCGTCAGATCAGGCACTGACGCCTAGTCAGCGGCTGCGTTGCTAGGAAGCTTCCATGCATTTTCTCATGGTATCAGAGCAGTGAGACAGTTCTCACTGAGCTACGCAGCAGATACGCAGCAGAGCAGCAGTATTGAGAGTCACCGCTGGAGCAGAGTGCCTGAGGCCTGTCGGAGACAGCCGATCACCGTCTACGCAGCCCCACCCACCACGTGAGATTGCAGGAGAAGAGGCAGCAGCAGTGCTGTGCATCGCCACGCGAGGTGCGTGGCGGCTGCAGTGAGTGCCGTCACCCCTCCCACAGCCGCAACAGCAGAGCAGTAGCAGCAGAGGCGGCGGCACCAGTAGCGCAGCAGCAGCGGCCACAACATCAGCGGCGGCAGCAGCAGCGCAGTAGCAGCGGTGGCAACAGCAACGCAGCAGCAGCAGTAGCACCAGCCGCGGCGGCAACAGCAAAGCAGCAGCACCAGTAGCAGCAGCAGCAGCGCGGCAGCGCCAGCAGCAGCAGCGCGCGGTGACAGCAGCAAGCAGCAGCCGCAACGCGTAGCAGCAGCAGCATCAACAGCAGCAGCGCAGCCGCTGGTGCCACCGCTGCATCCGCAGCTACACAGCTGCTGCTGCAGCTGACTGCACAGCTGCAGCAGACGCTACGCGGAAGCTGCGCAGCAGCTTTCGCCCAGATGCTGTTGCTGCACAGCTTGCGCAGCGTCCGCGCGGCCACCGCGGAGCGGCTGCACGGGCGCGCAGATTCGCGAAAGAAAAAAAAAAGAAAAAAAGAAAAAAAGGGAGACAAGCTGACGTCAGCAATTTTTGCTTGCTGACGTCATCAGTCATGCTGACGTAAGCAACCACCTGCTGACATCAGCACCCTACTTAGTCAAGTTTAGGCCGGACAGTCAAAAGTTGCCAGTGTTTCAACTCGTCGAGAAACGCTGACGCTTTTAAAATCCGACAATCTTCGTCCGTCCCCCCATACTGAGCGGCGACATGAGCCTGTCCGACAGCAAGGAGAAGGGACCAGGCGATCCCTCCTCCTCCTCGTCTGGCGTACTGAGTCCATGCTCGCAGGCCGTTGAGGACCCGCGCAGCCAGCAGAATGAGATGCGTCGTCTCCAGAGAGAGCAGACTGACGCTATCCGCACGCTGACTGAGCTTCTGCGCGCTCAGTCCACAGCTCCTCCGCGAATTTCTGAGGGAGTTGCCGGAGTTGCGGTCTCTACCCAGCATTTGGTCCAGGCGCCCGTGACAGGCGCTCCACCTGACCCACCACCTGGTGACCTCCTTGATGATGAGCCACTACACGATGAGCCACTCATGCCAGGCATCAGTGATGATTCCCAGGAGCAGGAGATTCGAGTTCTCCAGGATCGCCTCCGTCTGCTGCAAACGGGTACACGACCTCCACCGGTTTCCCCAATACGATCATCACCTGACTACCCTAGCGATCACCGCCGTCTCTCGTCCTCCTCAGCCTGCGGTTGCTCTCCCCACGGAGCGGCAACCTAAGGACTTTGAGGCACCGCCTCCACGGTACATCAGCGACGATGGTTTCGACCGCTCGGAGATCCTGTTTCAGGTGTGGGCTACATCTGAGGGAGTGTGGCCTTACTACCACAGCCCAAACCAGTCTACAGACCCAGCACAGGCACTAACAGCAGCCCGGGCCATGCGCGGACTTCTCTACGCCATGCCACGTGAGACTGTCGTCGACTTCCGCCCCTTCCTTGGCCAGGCTGGCACAGGGACCGGCGCCGATCCCCGTGGAGGCTGGGATCTGGCGTTATCCCTGCTGGTTGCAGAGACGCACGCCACTCGTGCATCACACATTCGTGCTTTCCATTCGCTTCTTCAGGGGCCTGCGGAGTCTGCAACGGATTACTGGCGACGCGCCATGCGTATGTACACGCGTCTAGGGACCTCGGGAGGCACACAGCTGTGGGCGCTTCGGATGATTATGCTCGGAGTTCACCTTGAGTACACCGACATCTTCACACGGTATAGCGACGCTGTCCTCGAGCCTTTCTCAGCCACTCTGCAGCTGCTCCCTTGGGTGCATCAGCTTTTCCTCGAGGCGACTTCAGCCGGTGAGGCAGCGGTAGCGCATCAGGAGACCTCCTTGGCTGCAGCAGTCGTCACATCACCACCATCTTCCCTCCTGCAGTCGCCCTCTCCGCAGCCCATGTGAGGGTCCTCGGCGGATGGGGGAGACTTCTACGCGAGCGACCATCCCTCGTCCGGCTGATGTGTCCGCTCGAGCCCCCTCTCGATCTCCAGCCCTTGATGACCCGTCTATCATTGCCGTCGGTCCCAAGATCTCGCCTGTACAGCCTGTTTCACACCCCACACCTACCTCTTCTCTCACGCCTCCTCCTGCACCATCACCCGTGTCTCCACCATCACCTGTGTCTGCCGGCACCCCTGCTCCTGCGTCTGACCCAGTCTTGCCCACTCCTGTTCCTACGTCGGTTCACAATCCTGCCTCAGTGTCCGGACCAGCCTTGCCTGCTGTCACACCCAGCCCTGTGTCTCCCACACACTCATCTCCTCGCTCGGCATCTCCGGCTGCCTCGTCTCAGCCCTCACCAGCTGTGGTCGTACCTGTTCCTGTGGTCGTACCTGTCCCTGAGCCTGAGGTACGCCCCTCGACCTCCGGTTACTCACGTGAGCCCGGTGGCCACCTTCGACCACTAGACTCCGGAGCTCAGCGAGCGTCAGGTCCCGGACCCAGGCGTTCCACTCGCAGCATCGCGAGCGGTGATCCAAGCACAAAGGCCTTAGGCTTGAGTGCCCGCACCGAGCTTTGAGAGGTACATCCAGCGTGCCCTGTAGGGTACGACCTAGTCACTTGAGAGTTCCATATCGCCTGTGACGCAGCAGCGGATCTTGTGGCTGTCAGGCCCGACACTGAGGCGTGTGCACTCGCCACGCAGAGCTCCTCCTCTATCGCGCCTGACCCTGGCACATTGAGGGAGGTTCTCTCATCGGAGGATGCCGATGCGTGGCGAGCTGCTTGCGAGGATGAGCTTCGCGCTATCCGAGAGCAAAGAGTCTATGAGCTTGGTGACCTTCCCCCTGGGAGGAAGGCGATTCAGGTCAAGTGGGTCATTCGCAAGAAGGTGAAGCGGGATGGCTCACTGGAACGCTACAAGGCCCGCTTGGTCGTCAAGGGGTACTCTTAGATTGAGGAAGTCGATTACAGTGACACCTTTGCCCCTGTCGGCCACATGACCCCAGCTTGAGCTCTGTTCAGTGTAGTGGCTCAGCATGACTAGGAACTGCACCAGATGGATGTGAACAATGCGTTCCTCCATGGCTCTCTGGATGAGGAGATTTACGTGGCTCAGCCACCAGGTTTTGAGGACGGTGACAAGGTCTGGCGCTTGCACAAGTCCTTGTACGGCCTCAAGTAGTCTCCACGGTGTTGGAACCGGGAGATCACTAGCACTTTCACTCGCACAGGATACGTACAGAGCAAGGCAGACCCCTCGCTCTTCATCCTACCGACACCCGAGCGGTTCACCGCCATCCTTGTCTATGTTGATGACCTCCTGATTGCGTCTCTGTCCCTAGAGGCCGTGAAGGAGGCCAAGGCTGTCCTGCACACTGCCTACAGGATGAAGGACCTCGGTCTTGCATCGATGTTTCTTGGTATGGACATCATGCGAGATCGCAGACATCGGACATTGTTGCTGCATCAGGCCCGATACGCACGAGTCGTGGGGGAGCGCTTCAGCGATCTTCTTGGTGCGGTGCCATCTGCTTCCACACCTCTTACACCCGATGGGCAGGATGCCCTGAAGGTGGATGATCCTACACAGCTGGGGGAGATAGTGGACGTGACCTTGTACCTCCGTCTCATTGGATCTCTGATGTACCTGGCCACCACCACGCGTCCTGACATCGTGTTCGCCGTCAACCTCCTCACTCAGTTCTCGTAGGCTCCACGTGCAAGAGCCCTTCACGCTGCTGTGCGAGTGGTACGGTACGTGGTCTCCACGCCGTACCTCGGACTCTGCTTTCGTCGGCAGTGTCCAGTGGTCCTTGACGGCTACACTGACAGTGGCTGGGCTTGGAGCCCTGATGGGCGTAGTCGTACTGGCTACGTGTTTCTGCTCGGTGGCATCACTTTGTCTTGGCGAAGCGGGAAACAGGGCTGCATTGCACGTAGCTTGTCAGAGACAGAGTTTGTTGCTTTGGGCGCAGGGGCTGCTCAGGCAGTATGGCTGCAGCGTTCGTTTCTTGAGCTTGGACAGTCAGTACCTGCCATTGTGCTACGCTGCGACAACCAGAGTGCTCTCGCCATTGCGGAGAACTCTGGTATTTTTCACGCTCGCACAAAGCACATTGCGGTTGAGCATCACTTCGTTCGTGATCTGGTGGAGCGATGCGTGATTTCCATCATGTGGGTTGGTACTGACGTGCAGCGTTCTGATTTCTTGACGAAGGCACTTGCTCGCGGAAAGTTCTTGGTGGTCATTCGTTTTGTTGGGCTTCGCCCCGTGCGTGAGAGTGGTTGAGTGTGGGATGTGCGTCTGCGTCTCATTTGTTTGTGTCACTCACTATTGTGTTCGTACCAGTGCTGTACGCGTATGGACATGCGTACCATCGGGTCATGGGGGAGTGTTGTGCTCTGTGCCATTCCTGTACAGTTTACTGTGACCACTCGGCCGTGTCCATATTCATGCAGATCCCTGAGGCGGGCGGCCCTCGTGGCACCGGCGCGACGACAGGCGGCGGACTACTAGCTCGGAGCTGGTCAACCACTATACCAGAGCCCCAGATGCCACCGGGACTCTCTGCTGTGTCTTCTATATCTTGCAGGCCTCTTTTGACGGACTGGCCATGAGGCCTATTTGCATGTTTTTGCATTGTATGTTCATTGTCTGTTGATAGATGCATGCATGTGACCAGTCATAGCATCCGTCTTTTGATTCTGCACGTCCAGGTTCAGACGACGTAGCATTCTGACATGTGTGTGCAGAGTTACGACCAAAATAATGGTTTTGGGCCAGTTTTAGGACAGCTCTTGGACTGCCGCGTGCGCCACCCGCTGTGTGCCGCGGCAGATATTTATGCCTTGGACCTGTCATTTGTTATTTCTCTCTGCATATGCTATATTGAAGCATTCTGACACTTTGCCTTGTGTCTCCTAGCCAAACCCGTGCTGTAGTGTGTACGACCTGTGATTGTCGTCACCGTCTAATCTCGCACTGATGCCTAGTCAGCAGCTACGTTGCTAGGAAGTTTCCACGTGTTTTCTTAGTCTAATATCAGTAGCCAAAACAACACTTCATTAGTAGATTTGGGAGGACTTGTGAAAAACATGTGGATAGATGTTCAAAACCTACCCCAAGTCCAGTAGAACTCGAGCGCCGTGCCACACCATTCCAAGCACACTGAGGGGGGCATGCTTCTTCAATGAATATGGAAATGCGTCCCAAGCTGCAAATTCACCGTAACTGAAGGGAAGTAAAAGAACCCTTGTCAGCCAACTGATCCGCCTTCCTGGCGATGTGGTTATTTGATGCTACACCGCAATGTCAAGGAGCCACTCATTCGTGTGGAGGGAGTGTGATGTTATGACATGTGTGCACCCAAACTGTCCATAGGGATGTTTTTGTTGTCTCCAAAGGCTACTGTTCTCTAGGTGTCGTGTCACCATCCGTGGACCACCAATGTCCCTTGCGCACCCTTATTGTTGTTTACACGCTGGACCCCTTCTTGCAAGGGCTCCTAATGGGAAGTAATAATTCATCTGCTACTGTGGGAACTGCTAGTTTGGAAGCATTCTGAATGTACCTGCTGGCAAGGGGTAAATGCCTGTGGTCTGGGAGGCCCAAGACCTCCAGGCAGATAGAAAGGCTACACTCGGGCAAGGTTTGTTGGAACTATGGATAGCGCGAATAATGGCAATGCTGTTGCTACTGCTGTTGCAGTTGAGTAATGTACTGAGTTCTGCTACTTCATTCACTTCTCCATCATTTTGCGCTGGAGCATGGGACACCTATTCCATAGATGACCTAACTGGTTGCAGTAGTTGCACCACCTCCGCCACAGAATGGCCGTTGCCCCCCAGGATCCTTGGCTCCAAATGCTGTTTCCCCTTGTCTGTGTCAACATGATGTGTGAGGAATCCGGAAGCACTTCACGAGCTCAAGAGAAGATGCGTGGAAGCTTCCTAGCGACGCAGCCACTGACTAGGCGTCAGTGCCTGGTCAGACGGTGACGACAGTCACAAGTTGTGCACACACCGGCAAGGGTCTGGTTAGGAGACACGAAGCAAAGTGTCAGAATGCTTCAATAGCATTTGCAGAGAGAGATGACAAATGACAGGTCCATGGCATAAGTACCTGTCGTGGCGCACGGCGGGTGCCGCACGCCGTAGTGCAAGATCTGTCCTAAAACCGGCCCAAAACCATTGTTTTGGCCGTAACTCTGCGCAGACATATCAAAACGCTACGCCGTCTAGACCTAGACGTGCAGAATCAAAAGCCAGATGATACGACTGGTCACATGCATGCATCCGGCACACAATACAAAAACATGCAAATCGGGCCCATGGCCAGTCCACCGATAAACTTCTGTGTGCAGTACAAAAACTGCACGCGGTCCCGAATAGCGTGAGGAGCTCTGGAACGGTCGTTAGTCAGCTCCAGGATGGTAGTCCGCCACCACATGACGCATCGGTGCCGCCAGGGTCCGCATCAGGGATCTGCACAAGTATGGATACGGTCGAGTGGTCACTATAAACTGTACAAGTCGACAGGAACGTCACAAATCACAACACTCCCCCATGACCCTATGGTACGCATGTCCATACACGTGCAACTCTGAGACGAGTACAAAAAAACAAGTGCAACGACGAATGTGACACGGAAACGGACACATCCGACACTCAACCACTCTCAGGCAAGGGGAAAAGTCCAACGGAACGACTGGCCACCAGGAACTTTCTGCATGCTAGTGCCTTCGTCAAGAAGTTAGCACGCTGCATGTGAGTACCAACCCAAATGCAGAGATCACGTGTCACTCCACCAGATCACCCACGAAGTGGTGCTCAACCACAATGTTCTTTGTACCAGCATGAAAGACACGAGAGTTCTCCGCAATGGCAAGAGCACTCTGGTTGTCGCAGCGAAGCACAATGGCGGGTACTAAGTGGCCAAGCTCATGGAACACGCGCTCCAGCCATACCGCCTCAACAGCCCCTCCACCCAGAGCAACGTACTCTGCCTCCAATGAGCTTCGTGCAATGCAGCCCTGCTTCCCGCTGCGCCAGGACACAGCGGTCCCACCGAGCAGGAACATGTAACCGGTGCGACTACGTCCATCTGGGCTCAAGGCTCAGTCACTGTTGGTGTAGCCGTCAAGGACCACCGAACACTGCTGGCAAAAGCAGAGTCCAAGGTACATTGTCGAGACCACGTACTGCACCACTCGCACAGCCACATGAAGGGCTCTAGCGCATGGAGCCTACCAAAACTAGGCAAGAAGGTTGATGGCAAATGCGATGTCAGGATGTGTGGTAATGGCCAAGTACATAAGAGATCCGATGAGACGGAGGTACAGGGTCACATCCACTGTCTTCCACAGCTGTGTGGAATCGTCAACCATCAGGGCATCCTGCTCGTCAGGCGTAAGAGGTGTGGAAGCCATGGGCACTGCGCCGAGAAGGTCGCTGAAGAACTCCCCCACAAAACGTGCGTATTGAGCGTGCTGTAGTAGTAGAATGCGACGTCTGCGGTCTCCATGCCAAGAAATACCGGTTCAAGACCAAGATCCTTCATTCTATAGGAAGTCTAAAGGACAGCCTTGGCCTCCTTCACGGCCTCCAATGAAGGAGACATGATCAGAAGGTCGTCAACATAGACCAGGATGGCGATGAATCGCTCAGGCATCTGTCGGATTAAGTGAGAGGGATCTGCCTTGCCCTGTACATATCCCGCACGAGTCAGGTTGCCAGTGATCTCCTGGTTCCAACACCAAGGAGACTGCTTGAGGCCGTACAAGGACTTGCACAAGAACCAGACTTTGTCACCGTCCTCAAAGCCGGGTGGCTGAGCCACGTAAATCTCCTCATCCAGAGAGCCATGGAGGAACACATTTTTCACATCCTTTTCGTGCAGTTCCCAGTCATGCTAAGCCACTACACCGAACAGAGCTCAAGCCGAGGTCATGTGGCCGATAGGGGCAAAGGTGTTAGTGTAATCGATGTCCTCAATCTGAGAGTACCCCTTGACGACCAAGCGAGCCTTGTGGTGTTCTAGTGAGCCATTTGGCTTCACCTTCTTGCGAAAGACCCACTAGACCTGATAGCCTTCCTCCCTGGTGGAAGGTTGACTAGAACGTAAACTCCGTGCTCTTGGATGGTGCGGAGATCATCCTTGCAAGCAGCACACCACGCGTGAGCATCGTGTGACGAGAGAGCTTTCATCAATGTGCAGGGTCAGGTGCCATAGAGGGAGAGCTCTACATGGCAAGAGCGCATGCCTGAGTGCTAGGTCTGACGACCATAAGATCGGCTGCTGCATCACAAGTGATATGAAACTCGCAAGTGACGAGGTCGTGCCCTACGGGACACGATGAATGTACCTCTGCATGCTCAGTGTGGACACTCAGGCTTAGGGCCTTTGTGCCTGGATCACCACTCAAGATGCTGCGAATAGAGCGCCTGGGCGTAGGATGAGACACTTGCTGAGCTCCGGAGTCCAATGGTCGAAGGCAACCGCCAGGTTCACGGGAGTGACCCGGGCTCGAGGGGCGCACCTCAGGCTCAGGAATGGGCACAATCAAAGCTTGGGAGGGCTGAGGCAAGGGAGCTGGTGATGCCGTGCGAGGAGATGCGGGTGTGGGAGCCATAGGGCTTGGTGTGTCAGTAGGAGCAGGTGAGGCAGGTCCACGCACGGAGGCAGGGGTGCTGGCGCACACAGGAACGGTCGCAGGAGTACACGCAGGTACAGAATCATGGGTACCTGTGGGGCGTGAAGTGGCATGGGTAGAAGCTGGCGGTGCTGGAGAGATCTCTGGGCTGACAGCGATGATCGTTGGGTCATCAAGCACTGGAGAGGTGGAGGGAGCTCGAACGGACCCATTAGCCTGGCGATCGGTGCTCGCAGGCGTAGACTCCCCCATTTGTCGAGAAACCTCACACGTGGGAACATATGTAATGGACAGCAACGTGATCGAAGTCAGATCACGGTAGGTGACGGATTCAAAGAAGAGCACGCCGCGGGACTCAACAATGCGACGACAAGTAGGGTCCCAAAAGCACCATGCCTTTGACCGCGGGGAAAAACCAACGAAGGCGCACAAGCAACGCCGTGGTGAGACCTTGGACCCCTGCTGGTCCTCGGTGTACCACACAGAAGCCAAGGATCCCTAGACGTGAGCGAGGCGCAAGTCAGCACGGTGGCCAAACCAGAGCTCATACGGTGTAACATGGTCCGGAAGAGGACCGTGCAGGAGACAGTTCCAGACCCAAGTCATGTAGGTGAAGCCTTAAAAAATGAAGGACTCCGGAAGACCGCACTCAAACCGCATAGCGCGAACCACATCCTCCATGGTGCGGTTCCAACGCTCAGAAACACCGTTCTGTAGAGGAGTAGCAGGAGCACAGACCTGGTGAAAAATCCCGTGCTCGGTGAAGAAGCTGTCCATCTTACCAAGGAATTCGTCGCCGCGATCCGAGCGGAAGGTGTGCATAGTGTGGCGAGACTGACGCTCAGCCATCACTAACCAGAGACAAACCGTGAGAGCGGTGTCACTCTTCTGGCGTAGGCTGTAGACCCACCGCATCCGGGTGAAGTCATCAATCAGGGTCAGGACGTATCGACCCCGATTGGATAGAGATTCGACAGGTAGGGGACCAAGAAGGTCCGAATGAACTAACTCGAGAGTGCAATGCGTGTGAACGGGAATCAGGATAGGTGCAACGATGCATCTTACCCTGAGCGCAAAAGAGGCAGTCGGTCTTGGGCGTCTTCTCAAAAGAAGTCACGTCAAGACCGAGAGTAGGCTGTGTTCGAATGAGCTTCGACAAAGTGTCGGAGCCTACATGACACATACGGCGATGAAGAAATGGCTGGTGCTCAGGAGACAAAACACCAGTGACAAAAACACGAGCGGAAGGGGAGGGTTAGCAAGGAGGACAAGTCCGAGAGACCCGATACAGGTCATCCACAATAGAGGCACAAAGCATAACGCTACGAGTGTCAAGAGCATTCACAGTCGTGGACTCTGTAGTGTGCTCCACAGGGAGTCCCATCAGTGTGCAAGCACATACAAAAAGCAAGCTGAGCTCAAGGTTAGGCACAAATAGAACCTCAGAAAGAGACAGGGGGCCAAACAGACCATCGAAATGGGCGACCCCAACACCCTGGACTGGCAAGGACTGATCAGAGCCTGTGAGGACAAAACGAACAGATGCAACAGATTCGAGAACAACAAAATCATTGCGACGACAGGTCACGTGATGAGTGGCATCGAAGTCCATGATCCAAGTTCCACCGGGATCACGACTAGAGGACGTCACTCTACAATGAGCAACGAAACAATCGGCCTCGGACGGACGCTGGGCAACAAGTGGGGAGGAACGATGAAGGGCACAAAGGTGAGACTCATGAATCCAGTCTGTACAGTCAGGCCCATCGTCATCACATGCCGATTGTGCCCTCCCACACGAGTCATCCCGAGTCACAAGAACAGACGAACAGATAGTCTGTGAACCACCCGGCTGTGACAACACACTCTCACCTCCATGAAAGCAAAGTCCCAGAAGGTGTCGGAGCTCGGCGATGGTGTGGTCACGTGGGTCTGGATCACCTCCGGTCGCCCGTGGTGAAGCGGGAACTGCTGCGGTCGTGGTCGCCGCACACCGGGAAGATGTGCTGCTTGCCGTAGACCGTAGTGCGTACGCAACCTGGAGTTCACGAGTAATCCACGCCCAGTCGAGCGGCTGCTGGCACTCGGTGTAGGGATGGGCGCCACCACAGTTGTAGCAGTGAACAAAGCGTCCACTGCTACTGCCTGATGACGGCTGCTGCTGCGGCTGCTGCTGGCCCGAGCCACACCTCCGTCGCCCCTTCTTTCCCTGTGTTACTGCCGTGACACCCTGTGTCTGAGTCAATGTAATCAAGGCAGAAGGGGAGGAGGAGGACGAGACAGAGGATGGAGAAGGAGTCTGCAGGAGGGGCGTCAATGGTGATGCAACAATTGCTGCAGCAATGGAGGTCTCCTGATGAGCCACGGCTGCCTCACGGGCGGATTTCACCTGGAGGAAAAGTAGGTGCGCCCAGGGAAGAAGCTATAGTGAGGCTGAAAAAGGCTCGAGCACGGCATTGCTGTACCGCGTGAAGATATCTGTGTGCTCAAGGCAAACCCCGAGCATGATCGTGCGGAGCGCCCATAGTTGTGTGCTTCCTAAAGTCCCAAGGCGCGTGCAAATGCGCATGGCGCATCGCCAGTAGTCGGCTTCAGGCTCGGCAGGCCCCTGTCAAAGGGAGTTAAAGGCACGGATGTGCGCGGCGCAAGTGGCGTGCATCTTCGCAGCAAGCAGGGACAATGCTAGATCCCAGCCCTCGCGTGGATCTGTGTCAGTGCTTGTGCTCGCCTCGCCAAGGAATGAGCGGAAGTCGACGAGGGTCTCGCCCGGCATGGCGTAGAGAAGTCCGTGCATTGCCATAGCCGCTGTCAGCACCTGAGCTCGGTCCGTAGTCTGATACATATTGTGGGAGTAGGGCCACACGCCCTCTGAAGTGGCCCACATTTGAAAGAGGATCTCCCAGTAGTCAAAGCCATCCTCGCTGATGTACCGTGGGGGCGGTGTTTCGAAGTCCTTGGGTTGCCGCTCTATAGGGAGAGCAACCACAGGCTGAGAAGGACGAGGGTAGGGAAAGACGCCGGGAAGAGGGAAGTCGCTGGGGTGGAGGTCAGGTGACGATCAAAACCCCGAAAAGTGAGACGTGTGTGGGGGCCGAGAGCTCGTCTAAAGCTGGCGGATACGATCCTGAAGCACACGAATCTCGCACTCCAAGGGGTGGCCCTCCATGCCTGGCATGTCTGGATCCACGCCCCAAGGATCAAGAGGTGGCGGGCCGGCTCCAGCTCCTGTCTCCGATGTTGGACCTGACTGCTGTGTAGAAGGTGTGACCCCGGCCGCTCCCTCAGAAGTCTGTCGTGGAGTCGTGGAATGTCCTCAAAGAAGCTCGGTAAGTGTACGGATGACGTTAGTCTGCTCCTGCTGCAAGCGACGCATCTCGTCCTACTGGCTCTGCAGGTCCTCAATGGCCTGCGAACGTGGGCTCATGATCCCTGAGGAGGAAGAAGAAGGATCTAGTACCCTCTTTCCCTTCTCGTCAGGTGGAGCCATGGTGCCGCTCATTATGAGCCGAGACGTCAACGTGCTCGAATTGCTGAAACGTGAGCATTTCTCGAGCTGGCAACTTTTGACCCTCCGACCGAAAAATTCACCAAGGCAAGTGCTGATGTCAGCAGAAATTTGCTGATGTCAGCAAGACCTGATGACGTCAGCAAGTAAAAATGCTGATGTCAGCTCGCCCTCCTTTTTTTGTGTTTTTTTTGTGTCAACCCTCGCGACTGTTGCGCGAGCTGGCGGCCGCTCCGCAGCAGCCGCGCGGGAGCTACGTGGAAGCTGCGTAGTAGCTTCCTCTCGACTGCTACTGCTGGTGCTGCATCGTCAGCTGCAGCAGCAGCCGCACGGCTGCATGCGGAGCGGCCGCCTGGCCGCAAACTGCTGCTTCTGCTACACGCTGCGGCTGCTGCACGCTGCTGCAACCGCCGCGCGCTACTGCCGCTGCTGCTGCAACCACTGCTGCTGCTGCGTTCCTACTGCTGCCTCTGCTGCTGCCACTGCTGCTGTGCTGCTGCCGCCGCTGTTGCTGCTGCCGCCGTTGCTACTGCTGCGCTGCTGCTGTGTTGCTGCCGCCACACGCTGCTACTGTGGTGCTGCTGCCGTGCGCTGCTGCCGTCGCTTCTACTGCCACTGCTGCTATGCTGCTACTCTGCTACACTGCTACTGCTGCTGCTGGATGCTGCTGGCGACTCCAGTCTCACGTGGTGATGGTGAGCGACGTCAACGGGCATCCGCTGTCGTCGACGGGTCCCTATGGATTTGCTGCAGCTGTGGCTCTCACTGCTGCTGCTCTGCTGTGTCTTTGCTGCACAGCTCGGTGAGAACTGTCTCACCGCTCTGATACCATGAGAAGATGTGTGGAAGCTTCCTAGCGACACAGCCGCTGACTAGGCGTCAGTGCCTGGTTAGTCGGTGACGACAGTCACAAGTCGTGCACACACCGGAAAGGGTCTGGCTAGGAGACACAAGGCAAAGTGTCAGAATGCTTCAATAGAATTTGTAGAGAGAGATGACAAATGACAGGTCCATGACATAAGTACCTGCCGCGGTGCACGGCGGGTGTCGCACGTGGCGGTGCAAGATCTGTCCTAAAACTGGCCCAAAACCACTGTTTTGACCGTAACTCTACGCAGACATATCAGAACGCTACGCCGTCTAAACCTAGATGTGCAGAATCAAAAGCCGGACGTTACGACTGGTCACATGCATGCATCCGGCATCAAGGGGGGGACACACAATACAAAAACATGCAAAGCGGGCCCACGGCCAGTCCATCGATAAACTTTTGTGTGCTGCAGAAAAACTGCAGGAGGTCCTGGGTAGCGTCAGGAGCTCTGGAACGGTCGTCAGTCAGCTACGGGATGGTAGTCCGCCACCAGATGATGCACCGGTTCCTCCAGGGTCTGCATCAGGGATCTGCACGAGAATGGACACAGCCGAGTGGTCACAGTAAACTGTACAGGTTGACAGGAACGTCACAAATCACAACAGTTCAGGTATGCATGGGGAGGGAGTGTGATGTGATTATATGCCTGTGCCCAAGGTGTGGAATGATCTATAGAGATGCTTCTGTTGTCTCCATAGGCTGTAATTATCTCGGGTTCCTCCTCTGTGGTCCACCCATGTCCATCACACGCACATGTCGTCGTACACCTGCTGGGCCCGCCCTGGGGACATGCAGATTTGCGATTGGCACACAGTATGCATGCTTCACTGGCATGTGCTTCTGAAGGAGCTGCTAGCTTGGAGGCAGTCCAAATGTAGCTGTTGGCAAAGCAGTGAAGGCATGTTGTGTAAGAGGCCCATAACCTTTAGGAAGATGGAAAGGCTGCAGTCGGGCCGGGTAGATCTTTTGGAGCTTTAGATGACGTCGATGCTGTTGCTACTGCAGTTGCAACAGTATGAACTACCACTGCTTATCCATCATTTTTGGTTGTAGCATGGGGAACCTATTCCTTGGATTTCCTTCCTGGTTGCAGCAGTTGCACCACCTCCATCACAGGATGGCCACTGCCACTGTAGGATCCTTGGCTCCAAATGCTGATGCCCTTGCCTGTGCCAACGTGACGTGTAAGTTTCGTGGTTGTCGGATCGCCAGCATCTCCACCCCTTACCGTGCACATGGTGAAAAGCACAACTGGCCTAGACTTCCATGAGGGCTCTTTGGCCCAGTAGGACCTCCAGATTGAGGACTGAGATTACTGGCAGTCCGTTTTTTTCAGGCCCACTTCAGAACAGAGTTCATGCTGTGATTCATGATCTCTAGCGCCTCCAAGCAATGCTTCTTGATCTTGCCATTCCACTCTTGCAGGGATTTGACCCCTCCAGGGTTGGAAAGGTTGGTTGATTCTGCTGGGGTGCGCCGGGAAGGAATGGCGGCACATCTCCAAGCATCTGAACCCTCCATATTGCCTACAGCGTGGATGGAAAATTGCTGCTCCCTATGGGTGTTCACATCCCTGAACCATGATTAAACAAGCCTAATCAAGAGTCTGAGTCCAATGCCAGAGTTGTTCTCATGGAAGACTCAAAATCTCATGTCCTAGGTGAGAATTATGAGTTTTGTAGCTATCAAGTCTACAGTGCATGAACTCTCGAGTCCCACTGACTAGCCTACCCACCCATTGAGTTATTTCATGGGATGATTTTTCAAAGATTCTGAAAGCTCACTATCAGCATAGCAAGGTTTGTTCCACGTTTGTGCCAATACCAAATCATTGTGCACATCCAATGTGTAACTCATTTCACAGCATGACCTCTGAAGATCATATAATAGAAAGGTGCAAATGTTCACATTCATCAGTAAACATGCCTGGTCATCTCACACACGTAACTGATTTCAACCCCTCATTTTCACCCCGTCTTAGTTGTTACAAATTCTATTAAGTGCAGGTTGCATTTTTTTCTTGTTCAATTGCAGTAGGTTATCACAAAATTTCTAGATTCACGTGCCAATCCAGAACATGAATGGGCATTGAGAAAAAAGTTATTTCTCTTTGGTGAAGTGAGAGTGAAAGAAGTTTGGAACATGAAGCAACAAAGCATAAAAGGAGTGGAACTGCTGCATCTCTAAGAAATTTTTAAAAAATCATCATCATCATCATCACCACCACCACCACCATCATCATCATCATCATCATCATCATCATCATCATCATCATCATCATCATCATCATCATCATCATCATCATCATGTTCTCAATCCTTTCCATTGTTTCCTTCATTCTTATCCTCATGGTTGTCGTCACTGTCACTTTCATTACTCTCTCTCTCTCTCTCTCTCTCTCTCTCTCTCTCTCTCTTTCTCTCTCTCTCTCTCTCTCTCTCTCTCTCTCTC
>SZWC01004738.1:45149-60360 GCA_023375785.1 Penium margaritaceum | reverse complement strand
AGCGCCTAAGGGGTCGGTGAGGAGAGAGTCATCCCCCCTCCCTTCGTCCATGACGCTGGCGTCACCTAAGGGGACAGATGAGGGGAGTCCCCCCCCCCTCCCCCCTCGTCAATGGCGCTGACGACGCCAAGGGGGGCTGATGAGGGGAAAGTCCCCCCCCTTCATCCATTGCATCGGCGGTGCCTAATGGGATGGGTGAGGGGAGAGTCCCCCCCCATCAATGGCGCCGGCTGTGCGAAGGGGCGGGTGAGGATACAGTCCCCTGCCCCCCCCCTCCCCCACGTCCATGGCACCTACGCCGTCAAGGGGGCGGGTGAGGGGAGAGTCCCCCCCCCTCCTCACCCATGGCACGGATGACGCTAAGGGGGAGGTGAAGGGAGAGTCCCCCCACTTCTCCCCCCTCCTCCCTAGGGCATCCTGTGCGACATTGGGGCTCGGAGGGGAGCACCTCCCAACGCCAGATCGGCAGGCAAGAGACGGGAGGAGAGGAGGAAGTTTCCTCCCTCCTTCCACGCGTGGCAAAGGAGAAGGGCCGCAAGACGCCTTAGCAAAGGTAACTTCTTTACCATACATAAGGGAACATGCCCAAGTGGCGCAGAAGTTCCATTTTGACTTGGAAGCCGAAAAGTGGAGGGTTCAATTCCTACATGAGGAGTTTTCTTGTTTTTCTCAGGCCTTATGGTTGGCCAAGAAAACAGAGATTACATCCTCATTTGAACCCAGACTTGACCATCGTAAAAAATAGCATGGGGCTCAGTCTGAACTCTACAGTTGAGAAGTTCTCAATTATCCCCTTCAAATGTTTTTCCTCTTCATGGAAAAAGGGAAAAACTGACAGTGTTTTCCCACACACCACCAGGTGAAGCTTGTACGGTTCCAAGAATCCAACACGAAAGGCACTTGGCATGCCCAACTTGTTTTCATTTCTCATGCATCCTCAAGTGGAGTAATTCTAGGTTAACCGTTTGAAAAAACGTTTGAAACGGTGAGAATTTTCTTGGTCAAACCCGGGTGGGTGGTCAAGTTGACCGTGGCTTTCAATGCAATTATGTAAAAGCTCTGGTTGAGCTCTCACAAAGATCAGCAATCCCGATCCTCTTTTTCTTTAGTGTTCCAAAGCACAAAAGGGAGGAAAACTGGCAATTTTCCATGTCCTCAATGAAATTCCCTTGAAAAATTTTCAATGTGAGAAATAAAGCACTGATAGTGCCTTAAATTTGTGGATTTATCTCGGAGTTTGTGGTATTTTGTGAGAAAACCCAGAAGGCCCGGCCTTTCAAAGCCACAACATGGCTCAACACGGGTTGTACATGCGCTAAACAACTTATCTTTGCACAAGAGAGCCACTACGGGATACACCGGGTTGCAAAACCACAACGATGATGTACATCACGAAGAATTATCAAGCCCAAAAAAGAAAAAGTCACCGTACGTGTTGTGATCACTCGACAACTCACCTACTCACCGCAAAAATGCAAAACTTGCAGACTATACAAAATGAGTGTCCATTGCACAGATACAGTCTTCGTTTACATCATTGACGTAAGTGTCGATTGCACTACGAGCAAAAACATAAGTGCTGGTCGGAAAACATTTTTCGGTGTCGAACACACCACTGAAAAAGTGGCAGTTGCACTTTAATCACAGATGCTGAAATCATTCGTGATGCTTTAGTAGTAGTATCAAACTTACTGCTTATGGTCTACGGGGATATGACCAGAATAAATGCCGATTGAGTATCCACGTGGGTGTCAATTTCACCAAGGATGCCAGGTAAGTTATTTGTGAGTGGATTTCCACAAAACAAAAATGTGAGTGCTTATCGCACTGAACACACACACGATGGTGGAAACCCACGCATGATGGTCAATTAGCAAGTGCTGGTTGCACGTGTAATGTGACCAACATGAAAATGCAATTGCAACATTCACGCGAGTGCCAAGCGCACAATAAACATGATGTTATTTGTATGGCTGATGAGAGCTTTGGTTAAAACAATGACACGAGTGCTGAATGCACCGTTGTTGTTCTCGCCAATCACACAATTGAAAAAAGCTACTGGTTTGCACTTTTGTTATGGGTGTCAAAACTGATGCGAGTGCCAGATGTACTATGGCCATGAGTTTCGATTGGAATAGCAATGCTAGTGCTACTGGTATAACACATGCTATAAGATGCCGATTGTAACGATAGCATGGGTGCCGATTGCACTCCGTTGTGCCAACTGGCAAGAACTAGCCAGCTCGTTGTCTGGTCATGCTAGCCTCCGATAGACCACCAAACTGAAGCGTACGATCTGTGCACAAAGTGGTTCTATGGGCAAGAGTGTCAAGTGTGTTATTTGAAGTGCCAGAAACACATTGTTTGATGTTTGTAAGGCATCTCGGCGAAGTCGAAGATGGTCATCCTGACAAACTCTTCAAATGGAGAACAGAAAAGCATGACTAGATACAATCACAGGCGGCTGTGGTAATCCTTTGTATGCCCAAACGATGGAACGAATACGATCTCGGTCATCACCGACAGTGACGACCATTGGTAGTAAAAAACTTTTCCCTACCGATATAGGTATGGAAAGGTACTTCCAAAATAAGTATGAACCAAAATTTAATGGATAAATCACATGTGTGATGAGGACAATTCACTCAAATGTGGACCATGCTAAAGGTGGATGAAGTCCTCCGTATCCATAGATGGAATGTGTTTCAAAAGCCTAGTCGGTTGAGCAGCAGTTCCAAAACGTGCACGGCTTGCATGACCACAGGAGGTGCCGGAGACAACCCACTTTTCAATGGATCATGATATGTGATTCATGCCATTGTACTTCAACCACATGAAATTGGATACACGGCACGCGTGGAATACGTGTACGACATACACAAAACTTTATCCACTAACAGCCGTTGCATCAATCATGACATCAAGTTATGGATAAGTTAGACGGACGAATGATCACGACGGTTTTGTGAAATTTGGACAAGCTGACGATATCAACTGATGTTTTGGATAAAAATGGCGACACAATTTCACACAATAAGTGGTTTTGTGGGCATAGCACATGTTAAAAATCGCTCTTCCCATTACACTACAATATAAAAAGAAAAATGCAATCATTTCATGACTAAGTCTGTGTTATGACTATGTCATGAGATGTGAAACCGACCTGGTGTGTTAGCATGCAGACTCGACGATTGACATTGCACTACCTGTACATAGTGTGTTCTGGATGCATCATTACCTTTTGGAGTATCTGTGCATCATCAGTCATGGCCGATGCAAACATCGGTTTGTGGTTGAACGTGTCAAGGATGATATCCTTGAATGAATCCTTCATGGCAAAACCATTGATACGCTATCACTCGCAAAGTGATGGATACAAATCGTGGTACCCGACTGGTACTTGCAATAAAGGGGTACATGAGTGTAAGGACAACCTTGTTCAAAAGCCATGGATGATTGTCAGTGGGAATTGTAACTGCTCCAGAGAGGGGCAAAGACTCTTCTGTTGGTCCCAAACAGTTTAAGACGCCGCAGTGCGGTGGCCGAAAGTGAACAGATTTGTGTCAACCGGCCTAAGGCAAACGGACTAGAAAACAGGGCCGACAAAATAGCACCTGCCGTCCGCTCCTAGCATTTCAACTAAGAGAAGATATCACCCTCAGGATCACTGTTCCACACTGAGAAGTCCCTATGCAATCACTTTCTATTAACTGTGTCCACTTAACACTTGGTCACTTTCGCGCGAGGTGCTAGTCAAAGACTAACTCCTGTGGCTTAGACCAACCAGTGTCTTCTTTATACTGTTCCTTAGTTGGACAACTCTGCGAGGAGCATCTAAGGCTAGATTATGTAATTAGAATGAGGAATGAGCCTAGTACATATAGTCCTAGGTATGGCTTCTAAGGTGTGTGGGTAGTGACACTTTTTGGGGTGGCCACTCCACAACACCTCACCAGTCTGCCAATTGGCGCATCCACTCACCGCCAAGTGGCACATCCTCCTCATGCATGGAGAAATGTCTAAGAAAATTCCTCTTTGCACGAAGGTAAAAAATATTCCTGTGCACATCAAGGCTTTATCGCAGGACCTGTTGCCCCTAAGTCCAACATGCTATCTGTTGCGCTACACTTCTGGTGTCTTGCTTGGACTTGCAGCACAAACAATGTTTTGGGGACTTGCTCCAAGGGAGCAATGCATGCCCAACCTGTCCGTTAAGCCATAGCAATGGCCATGGGGCATAAAAGAACAACAAATTGAAGGCGACACCTTCAGTCTATCTTCACTCGGTGAGTGAACGCGTGATGGACATTGATAGAAAAAACTACATGAACCGATGTCGGGGACATGACTTCATCCACAAATCTGTGAATATTGTATTTCAAAGATAATGGGCGACACTTTGTTTCTACCAATGGAGATTGAGGGTACTATGACGATCTCATAGTTCTCTACAAACAAACTACGACACAGTTGGGATCACAAAAAGGTCTAGGCTTTGTGTCTAAAGCTTATGACCATGGAAACGACCAATAAGCTGATAGCTTTATACGAACAACGTGTTAGCATCCACATCTGGGTGGTCTGACCGACCACATAACAAGTCATAATCAACATTGAAACAAAGCAACGACTAGTCTGTCGTAACCAAATGTTGATGTGAAAGGACTCTTTAGGATGGGCCTTGAGAAATGACATTTCTCATCAAATTCTTCCAATGTTTTAAGAAACGCCTAAAATTTAATGGCATTGTGACACGGTACACTAGTCGAGTACGTCACGCTCCTCGAAAATCATGCGGATGGATTCTGATCATGCCAAAGATATGATATAGCACCCGCCTAAGAGATATCAAAATATATCCAGCATCCGATTCGTTGGAACAAAACCGATCTCCAAGAGAGATCATAATGACTACGGTGTAGTCAAACCATGGTTCATTAACCCGAAAGATCATGGTGAAGTGACGTAAGACCCTTGGTTTTGGGGATGGTTCAATTGATGTACATTGCCAAATGCAAGTACAATACATTTTTGGATGTTGCTTTGGTGATATCCAGGATTGTGGTAGTTTGTTAGATGTCTTCAATGAGGGAGAACCCTCTACAAGTGCATTGGATAAGGCATACAAAAACACTCTATTGAGTAAAATAACCGAATGTACACAAAAAAAGACATTGAAGCAACACAAATTGTTGTAACCTGGAAAACACAATCCATTATCGGGTTCTTGAACAGAACCCTTGGATGTGATTACAAAATCGCAAACAGATTTAGGAACTAGTTGGTCTAGGATCACCGGATATGATTCGTAAGTGTTTGATCACAATCACATGGAATTGAAACCCAAAAATGTGTTCTTCCAACTTGTGCCATAATGACTGTGATCGAATGGTGAACACTGTATGATGAACACTTCATTTTGAGGTAGAATCCATGGTCGTTGAATTTGGTTTTCTCAGCTAACCTAGTTCAAAAGCAATGTGCTTTTGACAGGGAAGTGGGAGGTAGCCTTCGGTACCCATTTCAGACAGAGATGAGGGGATGATGGTTGAGACCAAGATCGTCTAGGTCGGAGCATTGTCCTTTGCAAAAATGGACCTTGACGGTGATTGCGCATGCCAGACGACCAATGCCGCCTCCTACAAAGATGAGTGCAATCCTTGAACGGAAAGTCAAGTGTACTCAGTAACCATGTCTTAGGATCTTGGTGCATCCTAAACCTAGGAAAGATATAGCATGGAAGTTGCATGGGCTTAATGGAGCTTGGTTGAGTTCAGCCAACCAACTCACAGGTGCTGAAAGAGGTGTAGTAGAGCTACAAATGGTCATCAACACATGGTTGCAAACGGAGAGGAAAGATGTCCAGATCTTGGATTGCACGTATTGAGAATGTTGCAGGAAGGTACTACCCTGGCAACAACCCCTTGGAAGAGATCATGTCTAAACAACATGGGAAATTTTGTGTGGACCTAGACAGTTTTTGTGAGGATGCCCGGTTAACTGGTTGCAGGGACGCTCCTTGCAAAGGGGGAGGAGGCGTCACCACACCAACTTGCTAAACACGTACAACACGAAATGTGGAAAAAATCATCCTATATACCTTCTTCCAAACTGGCAAGGCATTGTCGACAATGTACGTTCCAAAATCCATCGACTATGCCATTGACTACATACGCATGACGTGTCTTTGGTGAAGATTCTCCAACACTTATGAAGAACGTACAAGGATTGTACGTATCTCATCTTGGTAAGAGCCATGGAAAAATGCAATGAACATGGAATGAACACGGATGATCACAATCGTGAAAACCACACACGCGCGCAGTTGATTGTGTGTGAACGTGACGCAACAATGTTGCTAATGACACGAGTTCACAACTGTGCTCTTATGCATGCTTTTGTTGCATGGTTTACATCTTGAAGTACGCGATGATCAAACCTCCATGAGTAAGGACGAACTGGTACTGTTCGGAGCAAAAGGGGAGAAATGTACCGTACGGACCATTTTTAGGAATGAAAATGGTCCACAAATGTTTATGGTATGTTTTGGGGACTCAAGGCTAGTCTCCCAGGGTGTCCGCGGCCGCATGATAATCTACAGGCTAGTGTACAGATCAACACTAGCCCATAGAGTATGGTTTATGTGCATTTAAGGTGAGATGAGTGCCGTGATGGAAGATCCATTGTGTCACTCCTCCTCCACTCTAGTTGGCCGCTAGGTAGGGTTTTTAGGTTGCATGTTACAAACATGCCCCATGACGACCGTGTCCGTTTTGCCGTGATGTGTCTAAGCCAAAATGGCTGAGGCGGCCAGTCACTCGGGCTCCTTGGATTGACTATTCTGAGGGCCTATGTTTTGTTTCCATAGTTAGTCTTAAAACAACCCATACCTGTTACAGGAACACTGCAAGTAAAGCATTGGGATTCTAAAGCAAAATTCATGAAAAAAAGCAATCTTTGACTCAACAAGAATTTCATTCATCTTACATAAAAACGAATTAGGTATCTTATACCTCATTTTCTCATCGTTTGCGTCTAGTGGTGTCATCGGCGTATGCTACATGTCTGGGACATGTGAAGAGTGATGTTAGAAGGTGGGGTATGCATGTCTTGAGTGATTGATTGAGTGGTTCCATAGCGATGATGAAGAGGAGAGGGGTAGTGAGGCACAGTTGCCTAGCTCCAGAGAGTGTTCTGATTTTCTCCGTATGGTGAAAGTTGATGAGGAAACATGTTCTTGTGTCGCAAAGGGTAGCTTGGATCCATGCTATAAATTGTGGTGAGAATCCGATGTGATCCAGGGTGCAGTATAGGTGTGGGCGTAGTAGGGTATCGCATGCTTTTTCAAATTCTGCCAAAAGAAATGTGAGTTCTTGTTTGGCTTGTTTTAACCTGTGTCAAAGGTCTAGGATGCAGGAGAGTGTCTTTTCTGTTTATGCCATGGACAAAACCGGTTTTCCCCGGCTGATGATTTGAGGCAGGATCTTCCGCAGTCTTTTGGCTAAGGTTTTTGCAATGATTTTTCATTATGTGTTGAGGAGAGAGATTGGCCGATTATCTTTCATGAGAGTAGGATTATATTTTTCTAATAGGAGGCAAGTGATGGAGTCTTTGAACTCCGGGTGGTCCAGAGGGTTGTTTAGCACATGGTGGAAGAAGTTACGGAGGGCAGGGGCTAAATCTTCGGGGTTGTGTTTGTAGAAGTCTGCGGAAAGGCCATTGGGGCGGTGGCACTTCCTCTTGGGTAGAGATTAAATGGCTTGTATGACTTGTGATGGGGGCTATGAGCAGTGGATGGCAGGAGGATGCAAGTTGTGGTAGTGCTGGCATGTGTGGTGGAAATAGATAGCTTCTAGATGGTGTGAATAGATCTTTATGAAAGTTGGTGACCATGTGGCTCATTCCTTCAGTGGATGTGGGCGGAGGAAGACCTTCTTGTAGGGCCTGCATTAGTGCAGCTTGCTATCTGGCTTTGATTATACTGCTGATGATTTGGGAAGATTGTTGTACGTTTTTCTCAGTTTAACCCTCGTGACTTGGTGGTAGAATATTGTGACTATGGAGTGACAGGGCAAAGCAATGGACTATGGGGGACAATGTTCTAGACCCAGGTCATTTACGACATGGCCTCAAAGAAAAGCCCTCGGACAGACCAGAATTAATGCGCATGGTGCGGACCGCGTCAGCCATGGTTTGGTTCCAGTGCTCAAAGATCCCATTCTATTCAAGATTGTATGATGCCGAAGTCTCACGTTTCATGCCCTGGATTTTGAGGAAGACATCCGCCTCCTCCATAAGGTCTGTGCCATTGTCGAAGCCCTCTGGTTGTTTGATGTATAGTTCCTCTTTGAGAGAACCATTGAGGAAGGAATTTTCACATCCATTTGGTGGATGTCCCAGTCCTCACGCGCCACAACTACCAACAGCGCGCGACCTGCCCCATGCTTCCCAACAGGTGCATTGGTATCAGTGAATTCCTGTCCTGGTATTTGATGAATTCCCTTTGCCACCAGTCTAGCCTTGTACTTATCAATCATTCCAGCCAGGTTCTGTTTTAGTTTGAACACCCATTTGACATCAATTGCTTTCCGCCCGGGTGGCAAGGGCACTAACTGGTACACGCCATGTTGTAGGAGAGGGTTCAGCTCTGCTGTCATGGCCTTCTCCCAGTCAATAGCATCGGGACGCCCCCTTGCCTCTGTGAGCTTCAGTGGTTCTGTCAATGAGGTGTCCTTGCTTTGAACACCGACTGTGTGAAAGAAATTTCTGTAATAAATTCAAGGTAGTGAGCGTAGTGATCTCCACACAGTCTCAGCAGGTGACGTTGTTGTCACCTCAACGTCAGTGTGCCTTTCCATGGGGTCCAGTCCAGGTGGGGAGGATGGGTTACCTGCTCGCGAGATCTGTAGGTGTGAGCAGATCCAAGGGTACAGGCAAAACTGTTTCTGCACCATGGCCTTGTGGCACTGGTCTGTCAGATTGTTGTGCTTGCTTGGGGAGAAAAACGGGCACACTCACGTACTGGGGATAGTGTTCAGCATGGGGCATTGGCGGAGCCTGCAGCAGCGTGCGGAACTCCTTGTATGACACTTGCTCAAGAAAAGATGCACCTTGGCTCTCAACAAAGGCATGGTTTGTGGGATCCCAAAACTGCCATGCCTTCAAAGCGTGAGAAAATCCAACAAACACGCACCAGCGGCCACGAGGACTAAGCTTGTTATCGCGCTGAGGTTGAGGGAACCGCACATAGACCATTGTTCCCCATACCCGTGCTGGTCTAAGGTCAGCCTTCTCTCTGAGCCAGCGTTTCCAAGGGACGCCAAGGGATCAACGCCTTTGGCAGTGGACCTTGCGGGACACGATTCCACACCCAAGTGACGTACCTGACTGCCTCCTCCCAGAAACTGAACGACAGGCCTGATTCAGTGAGCAGTGTGCGGAGTGCATCACCCAGTGTTCTGTGCCACCGTTCTGCAACCCCGTTCTGTTGTGGTGTGTAGAGTGCAGTGGTTTGGTGTTCAATACCTTTGACCTTGAGTTCAGCTGTCGGGACTCCTAGGAATTCTCCCCCCCCCCTGTCAGTTTGCAGTACCAGGAGCTTACATCCTGTCTGTCGTTCTGCTAGAGCTATCCATTCTGCAATAGCTCTTTGAGCATCTGTTTTTTTCTTTAGCAAGAAGGCCCAACGAAAGCAACTGTAGTCACATGTGAGGGTTAGGACATACAGTGAGCTGTATTGGAGAGAGGGAACAGGCATGGGTCCGTTAAGGTCTGCATGAACCAGTGCAAGAGGGGCTATGTTGTCACTAGAGGACTTGGGAAAGGTTTCTCTGTGTGCCTTTCCTTCGTGACACTCCAGACAGGTACCATCCTTAAAGCCATGGTTACAATCCGTTGGGTGGATGCCATAAGCTGACCCATGTTTCAACATGTCTGTGACAGCATCAGTGTTGATGTGCGCCAGTCGGCGGTGAATGAGCTTAGTATGCTTTGTGTCTGTGACAGTCACAATGTGTGCTTGCGGTCAGTGTGAATGTATGTGTACAAGAGGAATGAGAGTGAGTCGGTGTAGCATGTCACCATGCAAGGGTTCATCAGCCAGAAACTCACCCACAACATCATAAAGCATGCATTGCTCCTTCTGCATCACTGTAGACATGCTAGCGTGCTTGTCTAGTTGTCCACCAGACAATAGATTCACTTTCAGCCGCGGGACATACAGCACACCAGTCAACCACACCACACCCCCCGGCGCCTGCAGCAGAACTGTGCCCACACCCTCAGCACGCAAGATCTCCCCTGATCCAGTTTGCACACCATCCACACCATGCGCTGCATGTAGTGCAACAAACAACTGACGATGCGGGGACATGTGATGCGAGGCTCCTGTGCCGAACAACCACTCATGCATAGGAAGGGCATGGCTCGTGGTAACCTGAGTGTGACCTAGCTTCTGACCTGGCTGCTGAGGTGTTGCAGGTGAATGAGTAATGGAAGTTGTCTCAGGAAGCAAAGGCTCTGGAGAAACCGTCCAGCCAAATCCTGGTGGTGCATTAGCTGGCTGCTGTGCCTGAGCTGTCTCTGCGTAGATGCGTTGGGCCCACTCTGGTACAGGTACGGGGACGCCCGTGAACGGCGGTGCGTGGTATGGGGCATGATAGGTTGGTGGTGCTGATGTCGGTGGGGAGAGGAACCGCTACTGCATGGGCAGTCCAAACATTGCTGCACCAAAGGGAGCAGCTGCTGATGGAGTAGCACCGAGTCCCGCACCATGTGGCCCATTCCAGCTGGAGGTCGGGTAGGGAGGCTGCTGCTGCTGCTGATGCTGCTGCTGAGACCACTGGCGCTGCTGCTGCTGCTGCTGCTGTGGCTGCTGCTACTGGCGCTGCTGCTGTTGCTGCTGTGACTGCTGCCGTTGTCGCTGCTGTGGTTGCTGCTGCTGCTGTCTCTCCATCATCTGCCGTTGCAGTGTGGGACGCCAACTCCAGAAGTGTCCTGCCTGGTTGCAGAAACTGCATCTCTGAGATTCGCGACCACGCCCTCGGCCGCCACCGCTACTGCCGAATGAACCTCTACCTCTTGAACCACTGCCCCCATACTGTGTGTGAGTCAGGTGGGTGGATGGTGCTGCACCAGACGAGGAACTCTGATGTACATATGCAGTCGGGGCACCCATCGTCTTGCGCGCTTCCCCTTTGAGGATGTCTTCGTAGTTGCGCAGTTGGGTGAAGTTGACGGAGAGGTCAATACCCTCAATCTCTGACACTGGATGGCGGTAAAAGATGTCACGGCGAAGTTCTTTGTATTGCTTTCCTAGGTGCAGCAGCACAACGTCCAGCCACTCCAAGATGGAACAAGCCGAGCCGAGCCCAAGTAGGCGCCACCAAATGTCCATGGCCTCGTCCCAATATTCTGCTACGGGTGCTCCGGTCTTGGGGAAGAGATTGCGCAGATTGTCCAACAGGGTTACAATGAGGGTCATGCCCTCTTCCTCCTGCCGAGTAGTCAAATGCTTCCACGCTTCATGTGGCCGCGGGTCACCCGTGCGAGGGTCAGCCGGATCTGCCCCCTTTCCCCCAAAGCGATACTCGCGTAGAGCATATGACTGCGAGTCAGGGAGCGCATGGTGGAGTGCATTGAATTCACAAAGCAGGATTTGTGGTTCATTGTTGTCAGGAGCCGGCTGGAGGTAGTACGCCTCCAATCTATGCTCAGTGGACCAGTCAAGAAACAGGTCCTTCCAGGCTAAGAAGTCCCTTGCTCCAAGCTGTGGCGGGGACAGATCGTTGGATCCCAAACCCAGTTGGGCTACAGCGGCGGCTGTGAGAGTGACGTCCAATGGTTCACCTCCATTGTCTCCTTGAACCCCATCGGCCCTCCCGCTAGCCACACTACCTCCCGCGTTCGGCAGTCTGACTGCTGAGAGTGCTGATCTTAACTAGATGACACTCCTGCCAATCAAGAAAACTTCGGAAGCAATTCGCCGGGCCCACTCTGGTCCCAGTTTTTGGATGAGATCCCTAGGCTCTGGTGAAACACCAGTAGGACTGCTAGGGTACCTGCAACCGGCCCTCAGCCCGTTCCCTTGCCCGTTCCTACCCAAGCTGGACAGTCCCCACCTGTTTGGGTGACCCTTGGGGCATCTAGTGGGTTGGTTTCATCGTCCCACGGCTTCCACGCATGTTGTAAACGGCTCTGCCCCCTCAGCACCTCATGCGCTGCCTGTGGGGCGTCCAAGGGATGTATTCGACGCCCCTATGACCTTCGCAGAGCCGCCTGTGGCTCCTAGCGCATGGGGTCAACCACATGCGCAGATCTGGCTGCCCCTTTAATCGCTGGTTCCCCCTACGTCACATCTGTATCAGGCCCGCGAGCCTGCTCTGATACCATGAGAGCCTTCCTAGAAGCACTTTGCAACTTGTTTCATGCAGAACAGTCTACTAGGGAGTACACTAGAGTAACAAGCGTTGGGCGGCCATAGGTAAAAAGTACAAGTGTCCTAGCAAGGAGGTTCCCCCCTCTTGCAGATGAGGATCGCTAGTCGATCCTCATCCAGCAGCCGGCGAGCTTCGCTCACCGGCGAGCAGCAAAGTGCGAGAACAAAGCCCTTGCACATCCCCTCGATTTTGGGTTTCAGAACCCGGATAACCCGAGGGTACATCAGCAAACACATGATGCTAGCGAACCTACAATTATCCTAACAAACCTCCGATGGAGGGATGATTCTAGGTCTCTCAAGAGTTTCAAATAAGAGCTTCTAGAGCAATTCATGAATTTGCGAGCAGTCCAGTGGGGAGGAAAAACAGGCCACATGGCCAGGATGGAGCCGAGCACACAAGGGCACGAATCCCGGCTTGTCATGAGGATACGCCGGGATGTCGTACGCTCACGATGCATCGCCTCCACTCCCGGGTCCAACCTGTCCTGCGCACTCACGACCACAAGCAGAAGTTTAGACATAGGAATAAACAGGGCTTGATGCATGAGCATGCTCGTGTGAAGTTGGAAGACAACTTTGTAGCTTACAAAAAGCCACAGAATTCCTTCCTTGGAAGCTTCCTTTACAAAAATGGTGTGCATGGGAGCCAGGTTCAAACTCACGACTTCTCACATAGCCAGATGGAAAAAAATACCAAGTTAACCATTCACCTACATGGTGTATCCACGGGTTGTATGTCACAAGAGAAAGAGCAAATGTGGGTCTTTGTACAGTGGATTCAAGGGTCATACCTCAAGAAGGGGTAGAGACTTCCTGATCTATCCTACAGCAGTGAGCAAGGGGCATACACATCAAACAAATGTCTCTATTACACATTGAAGCATCTTCCTTTCTTAGTCCGTGTCACATTCATTGACCATTTCAATGCCTTTTCTTCCTGCCTGGTGGACATTCTTGTCGAGTGGCTTTGTCAGAATACCAGCCCGGTTCAACTAGGCACCCATACACAAAAGCTCCACTGTCTTCTCATAGACCAAGACACGTGCATGGAGATAATGGATTTGAACATGCTATGTACGTCTGGATAGGACCGGTTTCTTAGACATGTTGATGGTGCTCATGTTGTCGAACTTGAAGAAACATTTCACGTGCCTGCATTATCTTCATCACACAGAGAAGTGAGAAGAAGATTAACCGCAACTTCTCCCACTTGATTTTGTAGAAGTATGAGTATGAAAGCATGAATTTAGCATGGCTTTCATGCAGGACTGCATACAACCTACACTTGTCAAGTAAAGGCAAGCAAGAGATCAAGCAGGTATGTCTTGCTAGTGGAAACTCACCCAGCTCCCGGCGAGCGAGGCTCCTCGGCGTATGGTCCATGAGCAAGGGATTTTTTCCTCATGTTCCTTCAAAAATCCCCGGCTAATCTGCACCATGCCCCGCAGACAAAGAGAATGACAAGGTTCCTGATGCAGTTGACAATGACTGGGTCTCTAACAGAGCTCAAACTGATCAAGGTCCCTGATGCAGTTGTGCATGCTCACCAGGATTCAAAACTAGGGAAAAGCCTAGGTCTCTAGTAATAAAGACCAGAGATGGCTGGAGGAAAAGAAGCTGTTACATGGGGGTATAGAAGATGTATTTGATTGGAATGGGCACTCGGCATGCGCCACCTCCACTCTTTGGGTCAGCATGCCTTAGGCACTCAGGTCAAAACCAGAGGGGAAAAATATACAGAGATAATCAACACAATTTCTTGGACGAGACTATGGCAGGGATGAAATGAAGATGATCCAACTGGAGGAGAGGTGTACCAGAGGGAAGTGCCTCAGTAATAAATTCAGTCAGCTGGGAATTTCCAATGGTTGGACACACTTACACAACACCTAATTTGACTGCATCACAAAAAGAATGACATTCTACATTGATTTTCTTTGTGCGAGGTTGCAACACACCATCATTTGGGGCAATGTGATGCACAGCGGAGGTGTCACTGTGGATTGGCACAACATCCCATGCGGATGTAGTCCCAGGTCCTCAAGAAGCCATGCCAGCCAGATTAATCATTATGCAGCTTCACCCCCAATGCCAATGAAATCGGCTTCCGCCACAATGTGAGCCACACATGACTGCATTGCACTTTGCCTCGACACTACTGTACGCCACAAGAAAAACATATGTATGCCACGACTTTGTACCCCACGATCACGTGCATATTCACTGCCACAATATCCATGAAAAATGTACTTGTAGAGGGAGTGAAGACCCAGCCATGCTCAGATGTCTTCATGACATAGCAGAGAAATTTCAGCAGTGATTCATGATGGGTTCTATGTGGCTGTTGACCGAACTGTGCCAGCACATTGACTGTGCACAATGTTTCAATGAGGATGGTCGATGCAAGTTATGATAAATGTCAAAAAAAAAATCTACAGCGTGAAATCACATTCTGGTCAATTTTCTCTGGTTTTTACATCCAATAGGTTTGCGTAAAGTTCCGAAATCCCTGGTGAATGCTTTCGTGGAAGATGCTGTACCAGGTTCTGGACGCGTGTGGTGAGGTGTGCAATTCACTTTCTTTGATGAAGGCTAAGATTTCATGCCGTTCAGTCTCTGGGTATGGTCATGCCCAGGAACTAATTTCCCTCACCCCATCTTTCATGCTGTAGTGCATGGTGAGTATCATCTGTGTATCTGAGATGAGGAGAGAGAGAGAGAGAGAGAGAGAGAGAGAGAGAGAGAGAGAGAGAGAGAGAGAGAGAGATAGAG
>SZWC01004737.1:141681-157214 GCA_023375785.1 Penium margaritaceum | reverse complement strand
ACTCTGGCACAACTCTGGCACAACTCTGGCACAACTCTGGCACAACTCTGGCACAACTCTGGCACAAATCTTGCACAACTCTGGCACAACTCTGGCACAAATCTGGCACAACTGTGGCACAACTCTGGCACAACTCTGACACAACTCTGGCACAACTCTGACACAACTCTGGCACAACTCTGGTACAGTTCTGACACAACTCTGGCATAACCTTGGCACAACTCTGGCCCAAATCTGGCACAACTCAGCCAAACTCTGGTACAACTCTGGCACTACTCTGGTACAACTCAGGGACAACTCTGGCAACACTCTGGCACAGTTCTGACATAGCTCTGGCACAACTCTGGCACAACTCTGGCAGATCCCCGGCACAACTCTGGCACAACTCAGGCAAAATTCTAGCACAAGTATTCCACAACTCTAGCACAACTCTGGCACAAGTCTGGCCAAACTCTGGCACTTCTCTGGCACAACTTTTGACCACTCTGGCACCACTCTGGCACTACTCTGGCACAACTCTGGCACAACTCCGGCACAATACTGACACACCTCTGGCACACATCTGGCACAAATCTGGCACAATAATGGCACAACGCCTGCACATGTCTGGCATGACTCTGGCACAAATCTGGCACAGCTCTTGCAGAACTCTGGCACAAATCTTGCCGAACTCTCTCACAACTCTGGCACAACTCTGGCACAAATCTAGCACCACTCTGGCAATACTCTGGCACAACTCTGGCACAACTCTGACACAACTCTCGCACAACTCTGGTACAACCCTGGAACAACTCTGGCACAACTATGGCACAACTGTGGCACAACTCTGGCACAACTCTGACACAACTCTGGCACAAGTTTGGCACAAATCTGGCACATCTCTGGCACAACTCTGGCACAATTCTGGCACAACTCTGGCAAAACTCTGGAACAACTCTGGGATAACCCTGGCATAACTCTGACACAAGTCTGACACAACTCTGGCACAACACTGGCACAACTCCGGGACAACTTTGGAACAACTGTGGCTCAACGATGACACAACTCTGGCAGACCTCTGACACAACTCTGGCACAACTCTGGCTAAACTCGGGCACAACTTGGGCACAACTCTGGCACAACTCTGGCACAACTCTAGCACAAGTCTGGCACAACCCTGTCACAGCTCTGGCACAACATTGGCACAACCATGACACAACTCTGGCACAACTCTGGCTAAACTCTGGCACAACTATAGAACAACTCTGGCACAACCCTAGCACAACTCTGGCACAACTCTGGCACAACCATGACAAAACTCTGGCACAACTCTAGCAGAACTCTGGCACAACTCTGGCTAAACTGTGGCACAATTCTGGCACTACTCTGGCCCAACTCTGGCACAACTCTGGCACAACTCAGGCAAAACTCTGGCGCAACTTAGGGTCAACTCAGGGGCAACTCTGGCACAACACTGGCACAACTCTGACACACCTCTGGCACACATCTGGCACAAATCGAGCACAAAAATGGCACAACTCTGGCACAACTCTGGCACAAATCTGGCACAACTCTGGCAAAGAAGTGGCACAAATATGGCCCAACTCTGTCAGAACTCTGGCACAACTCTGGCACAACTCTGGCACAACTCTGCCACAACTCTGGCACAACACAGGCACAACTCTGGCACAACTCTGACACAACTCTGGCACAACTCTGGCACAACTCTGGCACAAATCTGGCACAACTCTGGCAAAGAAGTGGCACAAATATGGCCCAACTCTGTCAGAACTCTGGCACAACTCTGGCACAACTCTGGCACAACTCTGCCACAACTCTTGCACAACACAGGCACAACTCTGGCACAACTCTGACACAACTCTGGCACAACTCTGGCTCAACTCTGGCAAAACTCTGGCACAACTCTGGCACAACTCTGGCTCAGCTCTGGCACAAATCTGGTTTGCGAACACTGGTTTTTAACTAGAAAGCACAAAGACCTTGAGTACCCAGTGACACAGCGTGCCAACAATGTACAGTGACAAACCAAAGTAGGCATATGCCAGTAACCATGCCCAAAAGAATTTCACAGTGTGTGGTTAACGTTGAAAACTCATAACACGAGTGAAAAATGGTCAGAGGGGGAAACAATGGGTTGGGAACACTAGTTATCAACTAGCAAGTACAAAGATATTCAACAAGTAGTGGCACGGTGTGCCTAGCGTGCAAAGTGACCAACCAAAGGATGCATATGTCACTGACTATGACCAAAGAAATCCACTATGTGTGGTCAACATTGACAACTCATAACACGACTCACAAATGGTCAGAGGGAGAGGCAATGGTTTTGGAACCCTATATATTGACTAGAAAGGACAAATAACTTCAATACGTAGTGGTACGGTGTGGCTACTATGCACACCAAACGACCAAAGTAGGCATATGTCACTGACAATGACCAAATAATTTTAGTATGGGTGGTCAACGTTCACAACCCATAACACGAGTCACAAATGGTCAGAGTAGGTAACAATGGTTTCCGAATACTAGTTTTCAACTAGCAAGTACAACGACCTTCAATAAATAGTAGCACGGTGCGGCTACCATGCACAATGACCCACCAGAGTAGTTATATGTACTGCCTTTGACCAAAGAAATCCGCCGTGTGTGGTCAATGTTGAAAACTCATAGTACAATTCAGAAATGGTCAGAGGAGGAAACAATGGTTTGAGAGCACCAGGTACCAACTAGCAAGCACAAGGACCTTTAACAAGTAGTGGCACGGTGTGGCTACCATGTACGATGACCAACCAAAGTAGGCATATGTCACTGACCATGACCAAAGAATGTCAATATGTGTCGTCAACTTTAACAACTCATAACACGAGTCACAAATGGTCAGAGGGGGAAACAATGGTTTGTGAACATTAGTTATTGATTAGCAGGTACAAAGACCTTCAATATGTAGTGGCACAGTGTGCCTACCATGCACAGTGACCAACCAAAGTATGCATATGTCACTGACGATGACAAAAGAATTTCACTTCATGTGGTCAACGTCAACAACTCACAACAAGAGTCACAGATAGTGAGAGGGTGTAACAATGGTTTCGGAACACTGGCTTTCAACTTGAAAGCACAAAGACCTTCTGTACGCAGTGACTCGGCGTGGCAACCATGTGCAGTGACAAACCAAAGTAGGCATATGCCACTAACCATGACCAAAAGAATTTCACTGTGTGTGGTTAACGTTGAAAACGCATAACACGAGTGACAAATGGTCAGATGGGGAAACAATGGGTTGGAAACACTAGTTATCAACTAGCAAGTAAAAACACCTTCAACAAGTAGTGGCACGGTGTGGCTAGCGTGCACAGTGATCAACCAAAGGATGCATACATCACTGACTATGACAAAAGAAATCCACTATGTGTGGTCAACATTGACAGCTCATGACACGAGTCACAAAAGGTCAGAGGGAGAGACAATGGTTTGGGAACCCTATGTATCGACTAGAAAGGACAAAGAACTTCAATATGTAGTCGCACGGTGTGGCTACTATGCACACCACACAACCAAACTAGGCATATGTCACTGACCATGACCAAAGAATTTCAGTATGGGTGGTCAACGTTCACAACCCATAACATGAGTCACGAATGGTCACAGGGGGAAACAATGCTTTTGGAATGTTAGTTTCAAGTAGCAAGAACAACGACCTTCAATAAGCAGTAGCACGGTGCGACTACCATGCACAACGACCGACCAAAGTAGGTATATGTGCTTCCTTTGACGAAAGAAATCCGCTGTGTGGTCAACGTTGACAACTCATAATACGAGTCACTAATGGTCAGAGGGGGAAACAATGAATTGGGAACACCAGGTATCAACTAGCAAGCACAAGGCAATTCAATAAGTAGTGGCTCGGTGTCGCTACCATGTGCAATGACCAACCAAAGTAGGCATGTGTCACTGACCACGACCAAAGAATGTCACTATGTGTGGTCAACTTTGACAACTCATAACACGAGTCACAAATGGCCAGAGGGGGGAACAGTGTTTTGTAAACACTAGTTATCGCTTAGAAAGTACAGAGACCTTCAATACGTACTGGCACAGTGTAGCTATCATTCACAGTGAAGAACCGAATTATGCATATGTCACTGACCATAACCAAGGAATTTCACTTCATGTGGTCAACATTGACAGCTCACAACAAGAGTAACAGATAGTCACAGGGGGTAGCAATTGTTTGGGAACACTGGCTATCAACTTGAAAGCACAAACACCTTCAGTACGCAGTGACTCGGCGTGGCAACCATGTGCAGTGATAAACCATAGTAGGCATATGCCACTAACCATGACCAAAAGAATTTCACTGTGTGGTTAACGTTGAAAACGCATAACACGAGTGACAAATGGTCAGATGGGGAAACAATGGGTTTGAAACACTAGTTATCAACTAGCAAGTACAAACACCTTCAACAAGTAGTGGCACGGTGTGGCTAGCGTGCACAGTGATCAACCAAAGGATGCATACATCACTGACTATAACAAAAGAAATCCACTATGTGTGGTCAACATTGACAAGTCATAACACGAGTCACAAAAGGTCAGAGGGAGAGACAATGGTTTGGGAACCCTATGTATTGACTAGAAAGGACAAAGAACTTCAATATGTTGTCGCACGGTGTGGCTACTATGCACACCACACAACCAAACTAGGCATATGTCACTGACCATGACCAAAGAATTTCAGTATGGGTGGTCAACGTTCACAACCCATAACACGAGTCACGAATGGTCACAGGGGGAAACAATGGTTTCGGAATATAAGTTTCAAGTAGCAAGAACAACGACCTTCAATAAGTAGTAGCACGGTGCGGCTACCATGCACAACGACCGACCAAAGCAGGCATATGTGCTCCCTTTGACCAAAGAAATCCGCTGTGTGGTCAACGTTGACAACTCATAATACGAGTCACTAATGGTCAGAGGGGGAAACAATGAATTGGGAACACCAGGTATCAACTAGCAAGCACAAAGACCTTCAATAAGTAGTGGCACGGTGTCGCTACCATGTACAATGACCAACCAAAGTAGGCATGTGTCACTGACCATGACCAAAGAATGTCACTATGTGTGGTCAACTTTGACAACTCATAACACGAGTCACAAATGGTCAGAGGGGGGAACAATGTTTTGTAAACATTAGTTATCACTTAGCAAGTACAGAGACCTTCAATACGTAGTGGCACAGTGTAGCTACCATGCACAGTGAAGAACCGAATTATGCATATGTCACTGACCATAACCAAGGAATTTCACTTCATGTGGTCAACATTGACAGCTCACAACAAGAGTAACAGATAGTCACAGGGGGTAACAATTGTTTGGGAACACTGGCTATCAAGTAGAAAGTAGAAAGACCTTCGGTACGTAGTGACACGGCGTAGAAACCATGTACAGTGACAAACCAAAGTAGGCATATGCCACTAACCATGACCAAAACGATTTCACAGTGTGTGGTTAACGTTCAAAACTCATAACACGAGTGACAAATGGTCAGAGGGGGAAACAATGGGTTGGGAACACTAGTTATCAACTAACAAGTACAATGACCTTCAACAAGTAGTGGCATGGTGTGGCTAGCGTGCACAGTGACCAACCAAAGGATGCATACGTCACTGACTATGACCAAAGAAATCCATTATGCATGGTCAACATTGACAACTCATAACACGAGTCACAAATGGTCGGAGGGAGAGACAATGGTTTGGGAACCCTATGTATCGACTAGAAAGGACAAAGATCTTCAGTACGTAGTGGCACGGTGTGGTTACTATGCACATCGAAAAGCCAAACTAGGCATATGTCACTGACTATGACCAAAGAATTTCAGTATGGGTGGTCAACGTTAACAACCGATAACACGAGTCACAAATGGTCAGATGAGGAAACAATGGTTTTGGAATATTAGTTTTCAACTAGCAAGTACAATGACCTTCAATAAGTAACAGCAAGGTGCGGCTAACATGCACAATGACCGACCAAAGAAGGCATATGTACTGCCTTTCACCAAAGAAATCCGGTGTGTGTGGTCAACGTTGAAAACTCATAGTACGAGTCAGAAATTATCAAAGGGGGAAACAATGGTTTGGGAATACCAGGTATCAACTAGCAAGCACAAGGACCTCCAATAAGTATTGGAACGGTGTGGCTACCATGTACAATGACCAACCAAGTTAGGCATGTGTCACTGATCATGACCAAATAATGTTACTATGTCTGGTCAACTTTGACAACTCATAACACGAGTCACAAATGGTCAGAGAGGGAAACAATGGTTTGTGAATACTAGTTATTGATCAGCAAGCTACAATGACCTTCAATATGTAGTGGCACAGTGTGACTACCATGCACAGTGACCAACCAAGGTATGCATACATCACTGACCATGACCAAAAGATTTCACTTCATGTGGTCAATGATGACAATTCACAACAAGAGTCACAGATAGTCAGAGGGGGTAGCAATTGTCTGGGAACACTGGCCATTAACTATAAAGCGCAAAGACCTTCAGTACGTAGTGGCACGGCGTGACAACCATGTACAGTGACAAACCAAAGTAGGCATATGCCACTACTTATGACCAAACAAATTTCACAGTGTGTGGTCAACGTTGAAAAATTATAACACGAGTCACAAATGGTCAGAGGGGGAAACAATGGGTTGGGAACACTAGTTATCAACTAGCAAGTAGAAACACCTATGCCCAAAGAAGTCCACTATGTGTGGTCAACACTGACAGCTCATAATACAAGTCACAAATGGTCAGAGGGAGAGAAAATGGTTTGGGAATCCTATGTATTGACTAGAAAGGACAAATAACTTCAATATGTAGTGGCACAGTGTGGCTACTATGTGCACCAAACAACCAAGCTACGCATATATCAGTGACCATGACCAAAGAATTTCGGTATGGGTGGTCAACGTTCACAACCCATAACATAAGTCACAAATGGTCAGAGGGGGAAACAATGGTTTTGGAATATTAGTTCTCAACTAGCACGTACAACGACCTTAAATACGTAGTAGCACGGTGTGGCTACCATGCACAATGACCAACCAAAGTAGCATATGTAATGCCCACGACCAGTTAAATCCGCTATGTGTGGTCAACGTTGACAACTCATAATACGAGTCACAAATGGTCAGAGGGGGAAAGAATGGTTTAGGAACACCAGGCATCAACTAGCACGCACAAGGACCTTCAATAAGGAGTGGCATGTGCTGGAATATTGAAGTCAACACTGACATACTCCCTCGGATAATCCGTGCTCTGAATAAGGTTCAGGTCCCGGCTGTACACCCAACCAACATAGACCACCTCGTAAACAGATTGCCGGTCACGATCGAGAGCTCAGAGGCGAGCCGTTGCTGATTACTGCGACCACGTTGCAACCGCGTGTGACTAGCTTAAATGAAGCCGTTGCTCTAGCTTTTGTCATGTTCTGCGATATATCACCAAAGATGTTCATTCCAAGTTCTTCCCATCTTGTTTTCTTTGGTTCCGTGGCTTCGCTCTGGCACAATTCTAGCAGAACTCTAGCAAAACATAGGCACAACTCTGGTACAACTCTGGCACATCTCTGGCACATCTCTGGCACACATATGGCACAACTCTGGCACAACTCAGGCACAACTCTGGCACAACTCTGGCACAACTCTAGCACAACTCTGGCACAACTCTGGCACAACTCTAGCACAACTCTGGCACAACTCTGGCACAACTCTAGCACAACTCTGGCACAACTCTGGCACAACTCTAGCACAACTCTGGCACAACTCTGGCACAACTCTAGCACAACTCTGGCACAACTCTGGCACAACTCTAGCACAACTCTGGCACAACTCTGGCACAACTCTAGCACAACTCTGGCACAACTCTGGCACAACTCTAGCACAACTCTGGCACAACTCTGGCACAACTCTAGCACAACTCTGGCACAACTCTGGCACAACTCTAGCACAACTCTGGCACAACTCTGGCACAACTCTAGCACAACTCTGGCACAACTCTGGCACAACTCTAGCACAACTCTGGCACAACTCTGGCACAACTCTAGCACAACTCTGGCACAACTCTGGCACAACTCTAGCACAACTCTGGCACAACTCTGGCACAACTCTAGCACAACTCTGGCACAACTCTGGCACAACTCTAGCACAACTCTGGCACAACTCTGGCACAACTCTAGCACAACTCTGGCACAACTCTGGCACAACTCTAGCACAACTCTGGCACAACTCTGGCACAACTCTAGCACAACTCTGGCACAACTCTGGCACAACTCTAGCACAACTCTGGCACAACTCTGGCACAACTCTAGCACAACTCTGGCACAACTCTGGCACAACTCTAGCACAACTCTGGCACAACTCTGGCACAACTCTGGCACAACTCTGGCACAACTTTGGCACAACTCTGGCACAGATTTGGCACAACCATGGCACAACTCTGGCACAACTCCAGCACAACTCTGGTACAGCTCTGGCAGAAATCTAGCACAGCTCTGGAACAACTCAAGCACAACTATGGCAAAACTCTCGCACAACTCTGGCACTACTCTGGCACCTTTCTGGCACAACTCTGGCACACCTCTGGCACAACTCTGGTACAACTATGGCACAACTCTGGCACAATTCTGGCAAAACTCTGGCATAACTCTGGCACAACAATGGCATAATTCTGGCACAGCTCTGGCACAAATCTGGCACAACTCTGGCACAACTCTGGCAGAACGCCCGCACAAGTTTAACACAACTATGGCAGAACCCTGACACAACTCAGGCACAACTCTTGAACAGCTCTGGCAAAACTCTGGCACAACACTGGCACAACTCTGGTGCAACTCTGGCACAACTTTGGCACAACTCTGGCACAAATCTGGAACAACTCTGGTACAACTCTGGCACAACTCTGACACAACTCTGGCACAACTTGAGCATGACTCTGGAATAACTCTGGCACAACTGTGGCAATTCTCTGGAACAACTCTGGCACAACTCTGGCACAACACTGGCAAAAATCTGGCACAACTCTGGCACAACTCTGGCACAACTCTTGCACAACTCTGGAACAACCCTGACACAACACGGCACAACTCTGGCACGACTCTGGCACAAGTATGGCACAACTCTGGCAAAAATCTGGCACAACACTGGCACAATTCTAGCACAACTCTGGCACAACTCTGGTACAACTTGGCACAACTCTGGCACAACTCTAGCACAACTCTGGCACAACTCTGGGACAACGCTCGCACAACTCTGGCACAACTCTGGGACAACGCTCGCACAACTCTGGCACAACTCTGGGACAACGCTCGCACAACTCTGGCACAACTCTGGGACAACGCTCGCACAACTCTGGCACAACTCTGGGACAACGCTCGCACAACTCTGGCACAACTCTGGGACAACGCTCGCACAACTCTGGCACAACTCTGGGACAACGCTCGCACAACTCTGGCACAACTCTGGGACAACGCTCGCACAACTCTGGCACAACTCTGGGACAACGCTCGCACAACTCTGGCACAACTCTGGGACAACGCTCGCACAACTCTGGCACAACTCTGGGACAACGCTCGCACAACTCTGGCACAACTCTGGGACAACGCTCGCACAACTCTGGCACAACTCTGGGACAACGCTCGCACAACTCTGGCACAACTCTGGGACAACGCTCGCACAACTCTGGCACAACTCTGGGACAACGCTCGCACAACTCTGGCACAACTCTGGGACAACGCTCGCACAACTCTGGCACAACTCTGGGACAACGCTCGCACAACTCTGGCACAACTCTGGGACAACGCTCGCACAACTCTGGCACAACTCTGGGACAACGCTCGCACAACTCTGGCACAACTCTGGGACAACGCTCGCACAACTCTGGCACAACTCTGGGACAACGCTCGCACAACTCTGGCACAACTCTGGGACAACGCTCGCACAACTCTGGCACAACTCTGGGACAACGCTCGCACAACTCTGGCACAACTCTGGGACAACGCTCGCACAACTCTGGCACAACTCTGGGACAACGCTCGCACAACTCTGGCACAACTCTGGGACAACGCTCGCACAACTCTGGCACAACTCTGGGACAACGCTCGCACAACTCTGGCACAACTCTGGGACAACGCTCGCACAACTCTGGCACAACTCTGGGACAACGCTCGCACAACTCTGGCACAACTCTGGGACAACGCTCGCACAACTCTGGCACAACTCTGGGACAACGCTCGCACAACTCTGGCACAACTCTGGGACAACGCTCGCACAACTCTGGCACAACTCTGGGACAACGCTCGCACAACTCTGGCACAACTCTGGGACAACGCTCGCACAACTCTGGCACAACTCTGGGACAACGCTCGCACAACTCTGGCACAACTCTGGGACAACGCTCGCACAACTCTGGCACAACTCTGGGACAACGCTCGCACAACTCTGGCACAACTCTGGGACAACGCTCGCACAACTCTGGCACAACTCTGGGACAACGCTCGCACAACTCTGGCACAACTCTGGGACAACGCTCGCACAACTCTGGCACAACTCTGGGACAACGCTCGCACAACTCTGGCACAACTCTGGGACAACGCTCGCACAACTCTGGCACAACTCTGGGACAACGCTCGCACAACTCTGGCACAACTCTGGGACAACGCTCGCACAACTCTGGCACAACTCTGGGACAACGCTCGCACAACTCTGGCACAACTCTGGGACAACGCTCGCACAACTCTGGCACAACTCTGGGACAACGCTCGCACAACTCTGGCACAACTCTGGGACAACGCTCGCACAACTCTGGCACAACTCTGGGACAACGCTCGCACAACTCTGGCACAACTCTGGGACAACGCTCGCACAACTCTGGCACAACTCTGGGACAACGCTCGCACAACTCTGGCACAACTCTGGGACAACGCTCGCACAACTCTGGCACAACTCTGGGACAACGCTCGCACAACTCTGGCACAACTCTGGGACAACGCTCGCACAACTCTGGCACAACTCTGGGACAACGCTCGCACAACTCTGGCACAACTCTGGGACAACGCTCGCACAACTCTGGCACAACTCTGGGACAACGCTCGCACAACTCTGGCACAACTCTGGGACAACGCTCGCACAACTCTGGCACAACTCTGGGACAACGCTCGCACAACTCTGGCACAACTCTGGGACAACGCTCGCACAACTCTGGCACAACTCTGGGACAACGCTCGCACAACTCTGGCACAACTCTGGGACAACGCTCGCACAACTCTGGCACAACTCTGGGACAACGCTCGCACAACTCTGGCACAACTCTGGGACAACGCTCGCACAACTCTGGCACAACTCTGGGACAACGCTCGCACAACTCTGGCACAACTCTGGGACAACGCTCGCACAACTCTGGCACAACTCTGGGACAACGCTCGCACAACTCTGGCACAACTCTGGGACAACGCTCGCACAACTCTGGCACAACTCTGGGACAACGCTCGCACAACTCTGGCACAACTCTGGGACAACGCTCGCACAACTCTGGCACAACTCTGGGACAACGCTCGCACAACTCTGGCACAACTCTGGGACAACGCTCGCACAACTCTGGCACAACTCTGGGACAACGCTCGCACAACTCTGGCACAACTCTGGGACAACGCTCGCACAACTCTGGCACAACTCTGGGACAACGCTCGCACAACTCTGGCACAACTCTGGGACAACGCTCGCACAACTCTGGCACAACTCTGGGACAACGCTCGCACAACTCTGGCACAACTCTGGGACAACGCTCGCACAACTCTGGCACAACTCTGGGACAACGCTCGCACAACTCTGGCACAACTCTGGGACAACGCTCGCACAACTCTGGCACAACTCTGGGACAACGCTCGCACAACTCTGGCACAACTCTGGGACAACGCTCGCACAACTCTGGCACAACTCTGGGACAACGCTCGCACAACTCTGGCACAACTCTGGGACAACGCTCGCACAACTCTGGCACAACTCTGGGACAACGCTCGCACAACTCTGGCACAACTCTGGGACAACGCTCGCACAACTCTGGCACAACTCTGGGACAACGCTCGCACAACTCTGGCACAACTCTGGGACAACGCTCGCACAACTCTGGCACAACTCTGGGACAACGCTCGCACAACTCTGGCACAACTCTGGGACAACGCTCGCACAACTCTGGCACAACTCTGGGACAACGCTCGCACAACTCTGGCACAACTCTGGGACAACGCTCGCACAACTCTGGCACAACTCTGGGACAACGCTCGCACAACTCTGGCACAACTCTGGGACAACGCTCGCACAACTCTGGCACAACTCTGGGACAACGCTCGCACAACTCTGGCACAACTCTGGGACAACGCTCGCACAACTCTGGCACAACTCTGGGACAACGCTCGCACAACTCTGGCACAACTCTGGGACAACGCTCGCACAACTCTGGCACAACTCTGGGACAACGCTCGCACAACTCTGGCACAACTCTGGGACAACGCTCGCACAACTCTGGCACAACTCTGGGACAACGCTCGCACAACTCTGGCACAACTCTGGCGCATCTCTGGCACAACTCCGGCACAACTCTGACACAACTCTGGTACAACTCTTGCACAACTCTGGCACAACTCTGGCACTTCTCTAGCACAACTCTGGCACAACTCTGGCACAACTCTGGCACAAGTCTAGAACAGCTGTGGCACAACTCTGGCAAAACTCTGGCACTTCCCTGGCACAAATCTGGCATAACTCTGGCACAACTCTGGCACTTCTCTGGCACAACTCTGGCAGAACTATGGAACAACTCTGACACAACCCAGGCAGAACCCTCGCACAGCTCTGGCATAACTCTAGCACAACTCTCGCATAACTCTGGCACAACTCCGGCAGAACTTGTGCACAACTCTGGCACAAATCATGCACAACTCATGCACAACTTTGGCACAACTCTGGCAGAACTCTGGCACAACTCTGGCACAACTCTGGACCAACGCTGGAACAACTCTAGCACAACTCTCGAACACCTCTGGCACACCTCTAACACAACTCTGGCAGTACTTTGGCACAACTCGAGCACAACTCTGGAACAACTCTGGCACAACCTTGGCACAACTCTGGCAGTACTCTGGCACAACTCTGGCACAACTCTGGCACAAATCTGGCACAAATCTGGAACAGCTGTGGCACAACTCTGGCACTTCTCTGGCACAACTCTGGCACAGCTATGGCACAACCCTGGCACAGCTCTGGCATAACTCTAGCACAACTATGGAACAACTCTGGCACAGGTCCGGCACAACTCGTGCACAACTCTGGCACAACTCATTCACAACTTTGGCACAACTCTGGCACAACTCTGGCACAACTCTGACACAACTCTGGCACTACTTTGGCACAACTCGAGCACAACTCCAGAACAACTCTGGCACAACTCTGGCACAACTCTGGCACTACTCTGGCACAACTCTGGCACAGCTCTGGCATAACTCTAGCACAACTATGGAACAACTCTGGCACAGCTCCGGCACAACTCTGGCACAACTCTGGCACTACTCTGGCACAACTCGAGCACAACTCCAGAACAACTCTGGCACAACTCTGGCACAACTCTGGCACACCTCTGGCACAACTCTGGCACAACTCTGGCACAACTCTGGCACAACTCTGGTCCAACTGTGGCACAACTGTGGCACAACTCTTGCACAACTCTGGCACAATTCTAGCACAGCTCTGGCACAACTCTGGAACAACTCTGGCACAGCTCTGGCACTACTCCCACACAACTCTGGAACAACTCTGGCACAACTCTGACACAACTCTGGCATAACTCTGGCACAACACTGGGACAACTCTGGCGCAACTCTGCCACATCTCTGCCACAACTCTGCCACAGCTGTAGAATAACTTAATAACAACTATGGCACAACTCTGGCACAACTGTAGCACTACTCTGGCACAACTCTGACACAACCCTGGCACAACTCTGGCACGACGCTGGCACAACTCTGGCAAAACTTTGGCACAACTCTGGCACAACTCTGGCACAACTCTGGCACAACTTTGGCACAACTCTGGCACACATCTGGCACAACTCTGGCAAAACTTTGGCACAACTCTGGCACAACTCTGGCACAACTCTGGCACAACTTTGGCACAACTCTGGCACACATCTGGCACAACTTTGGCACAACTTTGGAACAACTCTGGCACAACTCTGGCACAACTCTGGCACAACTGTGGCACAACTCGAGCACAAATCTGGCACAATTTTGGGACAATTCTGGAACTACTATGGCACAACTCTTGCTTAACTCTGGCACAACTCTGGCATAACTCTGGCACAACTCTAGCACAACTCTGGCACAACTCTCGCACAACTCTGGCACAACTCAGGCACAACTCTGGCATAACTCTGGCACAACTATGGCAAAACCCTGGCACAACTCAGGAACGACTCTGGCACAAATCTGGCACAACTCTGGCACAACTGTGGTGAAACTCTTGCACAATTCTGGCAAAAATCTGGCAGAACTCTGGCACAACTCCTTCACAACTCTAGCACAATTCTGGATCAGCTCTTGCACAACACTGGAACAACTCTGGCACAACTCTGGCACAACTCCGGCACAACTGTGTCACAACTCTGGCACAACTCTGACACAACTCTGGCACAACTATGGCACAATTCTTGCACAACTCTGGCACAAGTATGGTACAACTCTCGCACAACTCTGGCACAACTCTGGCACAACCCTGGCACAACTCTGGCACAACTCTGGAACAACTCTGGCACAACTATCACACAACGCCAGCACAACTCTGGCACAATTTTGGAACATCTCTGACACAACTCTGGGAGAATTCTGGCACAACTCTGGCACAGCTCGAGCACAACTCTGGCACAACTCTGGAGAAACTCTGGCACAACTCTGGCACAGCTCTAGAACAACTGAAGCACAACTCTGGCACACCTCTGGCACAACTCTGGCACTACTCTGGCACAACTCTGGCATAACTCTGGTACAAATCTGACACAACCCAGGCACAACTCTGGCACAACTCTAGCACAAATGTGGCACAACTTTGGCACAACTGTGGCACAACTCCGGCACAACTCCAGCTAAACTCTGGCACAACTACTGCACCAGTTTGACACAACTCTGGCACAACACTTGCACAACTCTGGCACAACTCTGGCACAACTCTGACACAACGCTGGCACAACTCTGGCACAACTCTGGAACAACTCTGGCACAACTCTGACAAAAGTCTGTTACTACTCTGGCACAACTCGTGCACAACTCTGGCACAACACTGGCACAACTCAGGCACTACTCTGGCACAACTCTGGCACAACTCTGGCGCAACCTGACCATAACTCTGGCATATCTCTGGCACAACTCTGGAACTTCTCTGGCACAACTCTGGCACAACTCTGGCAGAACTCTGGCACAACTCTGGCA
>SZWC01004737.1:46699-127087 GCA_023375785.1 Penium margaritaceum | reverse complement strand
GTCTTGTCCACACACACACACACACACACACACACACACAGTACATTATCCTCTACTTGTAATTTTCTACATCCGTTGCTTGTGTGTGCGGTCTTTGTATTCTTTCTTGAATCTTTGTCTCCCGCGGTACGTCTTCAGTGATTCTTCCGTGATTGATGCTTCAGCCTTTTGTGTTGATTGATGTTGCTCCCCAGATTGCTCCGTCCATCCGCTGACCTTCCTGCGCAATTTCAGTGACCGCGCGTCTTTTACCGCGGCTTGGTTCTTGTTCCCTTTGTGCCGCGGATTTCCCCGCCACTACTTCTCGCCTTTCTCTTCTCCCGCCACAAGCACTTGAGATAGCCGTAGGGAAGTCGCCGCCGGTGACAATGCCAACCTGCGCCCGCTTCCCTGCAGCTACCTATACTCTCCGCACCTAGATTCCGCGCCACCCTATGCTCAACCGCATCTACGGGAGTCAGCGTTCCTTGCGCGGTTCTCAGCTTGCCGAGGTCCCGTCTCCGCGGATTGGCCCCTACGCGGATCAACGGCAGAAACATGCTTAACACTGATGCCCCCAATCCCCCCTTTCGAATGACTCTGTCCCCGAGTCTCTCAGCGTGGTACGCGCTTGAACTTTCCATGAGGCCTGGGATGGTCCTGCTCCTGGCAAGGTCGGCAGTACTTCTCCGCTTATCCCCCTTCCCGCTGGTACCTTGCCATGCATTTGTCGTGAACAAAGAGTCTGCATCGGGCACACCACGCTTCTATGGTGGACACGCTCACCAGCTTCTTGCACGAGGAGCAGTGGGGCGCTTGCTCATATTTCTTGTAACTGGAGCACCGGTAAATCTTCTTCCCCTCCTCGCTCCGTCCCACTTCCTCGACACATGAGCCATGGGCCAACTGTCCGCAATGTTTGCAGTGCTAGACAACCTCACTCCGTCGTCCAAAGCAGTTGGCCCCACAACAGTGACGTTGACTAGGGGACTTCCACTTGCTTTTCCGCTCTTGGTCCCGGCAGCGATCCAGGTCCAAATGCCCTCTTTTCACTGTCCTCCGTACCGTAGGTGACATATCACAGGGCACATTCTGCATGCCTTGCCGAACTCTGTCAGCCCAGTCTCACAGTTCACGCAGACTGGTTCCAGCGTCATATCGTCATATGCGAGCGAGGCTCCTCCCTCCTGGAGCGTGTTGCCCACACATTCGTGGCATTGTCCCGCCTAGGAGGAGCTGTGTGTGACCAAGCAGGCCAGATGGGCCAACTTTGTGCACTTGGCACACCTTTCCGCCCTCGCTAACGGTCTTGGCACAAGTGGGACACTGCGCGGCATGCACTTTTTCCACGGATGGCTCTTGCTCCTCATTCTCAGAGTCCACTTCCTTTCCTTCCTTGGTCATTCAGGGCAGCTTCCGGACTCCATGATGCTTCTCCGCTTCCCGGCAGCAATGTCCACACATCCTAGGTCCGCTCTGTTCCCCGGCCTTGTTCCTCGACCGCTTCAGACACTTCTCGCATAACCGACGACGGCAGGTTTTACAATCCTCCGCAGTGCGGTGCCAACAAAGCCCACATTGGGCACACGTTTTACTCTCCTTCTCCTTTCTGGCCTGCTCCGCAGCTGCCATCTGTCCTTCCTGCTGCCATTGTCTCATGGTGGCTCCTGAGACCATGCGGGGTCCTAGCCGGGCTCCGGCATGCTCCTCCTCCTCCTCCTCCTCCTCCTCTTCCTCCTCTTCCTTCTCCGGGTCCCATCGTCCGCGCGCTTCTCCACCTCCTGTGTGTGGACCTGCTCCATCATCCCCTCCCGTCTCCTTCTCCGCTCCCTCTTCCCGATCCTCACTGATGCACTTCAGACAAGTGCAGTTTTGCCCAATGCAGCTCTTTGCCAGCCCTTGGTGTTCTGATTGGCCGCAGACGCGACACACGACCTGAAAGAGCAGCTGTTCAGGCAAGTTGTCCCCACACCAGACACAGGGGCCCGTGTAGGCAGCCAGTTCGCGGGGGCTCATGCGTGCACCTTTTCGCGGGGTGGCTGTGGGCGCCCTCGGGGTTGTTCCCCACTGCCTGGCTGCTGCTGCTCTGGCTGTCCTGGCAGCTCTTGCTGTTCATGTCACTGATCCCTTTGCTCCTCCCCTCGCCACTATTGTCCCAAGTGAACTTCCCCTGCGGTGCCTTCTTGCTCATCGGAGCCCTCCGCTGGCTTCTCTGCCCGGGGTTCTTGGCTCCACGCTTGCTCCTGCTCCGACACTTAAGCCTCGCACTGCTCCAATACTTCCTTCGCTCACCATCCTCTTGAGACTTTTTGTTCCTCAAGCGGAGGACGCTCTCCTCCCGTGCCTGGGATGTGTGTCTGCCAAGCCGCGGGTAAGAGGACGAGCTCGGTAGCCGGGTAGCTCCGCTCGCTGAATACCTCTAGTCCTTCCAGCCAAACATGTCTTGCGTCCATGGTGGCCACGCAGTACACTTTCCGCGCCTCCTCAGCTTTGTGCCCCGTGCCTAGAAATGGGCGGAGGTAGACCAGGTTTCCTTCCATGATTTGGCCGTGGTTCAGGCGTTGGTTTGCGGCGTCACATCTGTGCCAGGCCGAGACAGAGGCCCGGAGTCGTGCCTCGACCCTCACCGCATTTGTCTTCCGGCACCGCTCCCGAAACCACTTCTGAACTTCTCGGTTACTGGCTGCTTCTCGCTCCTCCTCCGAGCGACCATGTTGCTGCTCCTTTGCTCCTGCGGCAACCGCAGTGGTATCTGCGGCATACCCAGTGGCGCGCGGGGAGGCTGCCCGAAGAGGATGGCATGTGGGGAGATCGACGTAGCACGACTTGGTATTGTATTGATGAAGTGTGCGGTATTTTTCAGAGTTTCCCCCCAGTCCTTGCTCTCCGCGGTCGCCACTGCCCGTTCTATGATATCATGTAACCTCTCCACCTGCCCCCAGGATTGGGGCCGGTACCGCCCGGAGTGTACATGCTGCATGCCCCATTTTGCGAGCTCCTTGCGGAACGACCCCACAAACTCGGTGCCGTTGTAAATGTGAAACACGCGGCACCCTCGAAACCGGTACAAAATCTCTTCCCAAATGAAGCGGGCTGCTCGAGCGGAGGACTTTTCGGGGACGACAAGGACCCAGATGTACTTCGTGAAGTGGTCCACTACCGGGATCCAATACCGCTCTCCTTGCGCGCGGCGGGGACGCGACCCATGGAAGTTGATGATGATGCGGTCCAGGGGCTCACCGATGGGAGAGGGCAGAAAGATGGACATGTCCCGCGGCGTTACTTTCGGACTCCGTTCACAGGGGGCACAGTGCTACACCACCTCCCGGACCAACGCCGCAAGGTTTGGCACGTGTACGATCAGAAACAGGCCATCCTTCAGTGCCTGCATGCCGGTATGATGGTGGTGATGGTATGCTTCGACTACCACCTTCTGCGGTACGGGCGGGGGCACCCATAATACCATTGACGAGGTACGCCATAGCCTTCTGCTCTCCCATGCATAGTGTTCGCAGAGGCAGGCGAGGTCATCCTTTTTTCGCCGGTCAAATGTTACCCCCAGCTTCGCCTCCAATGTCTCATACCCCTTCCGCGTTTCCTCCTCATGCTGCTCCTTGGTAGTGGCGCGGAGCAGGATGTGTGCCGTCTGCCAGATCCGCCAATCCTGCGTTTCCATCGGTCCCTTCCGAGCTGATTTCTTCGTGCTCGCTTCCTCCGGCTTCTCCTTTGTCTCGGCCACTTTTCCTGTCAAGCCCCGCACCCGCCTGTCGTCTTGCTCCGCTTTCATCACCTAAAACTGCTTGAGGTTCTCTTCGTTGTACACAAGAGGCTTCCGATCCCAACTTTCCGGCGCGGGGAAGAGACGGAGGATTCCCACCTCGCGCATATTGCCCTCATCCCATCGGTCCCGCAGCCCGGTTTTTGGGGGTCCTCCGTGACGCCTGCCTTATCCCTTGCAAACCTCGGTCGTCTCTGCCTCCGGTCGCCGTGGTATTGCGGCATGAGGTAGTCGCTGCAGGCCTGGCCCACTTGCGATAGGCTGATCCTCCTCATCTCCCTACGATCTGCTGAGCTCAGAGATCACCACTGCCCCGGCCTCCTTTTTAGCCACTGCAGCCGCGCTGCTGGCTGCGGGCCCTTTTCCGTGGACATCCGCGGTGCCCCTATCTCCAAGGAAGGGCCGAAGTTGGGCTGGGACCGAGTCAACCGGCATTGGCACGCTGCGGAACACCGTCATAAGCAGCGCCGTTGCCTAGGCGACGTCTTGTTGGGCGTGCGCCAATTGCAGAGGGTCAATGTTGGGAGGGGTGTCCTGCGGTTGTTGGCGCGACTTGCTGGGTTTAGCGGGAGGCTCGACGGCGGCACTACCTTCCACCGCTCGCTTGCCATCATCTCGTTGGCGGGATGTTGGCGTGGTTTCCGCGGATGGTGCTGGACCACCTGCAGCCTGCCTCTTGAATGGGGTGGCTACGCGGCTGGCTGAGGCAACGTGAGATGGGGCAGCCTGTTTGCCGGCGGCCACCGAGGCTGCGGCCTTTCGAGCTGCCTTTCAGAGCTTGGCTTGCCTCTTGCGCGTGACTGCCGACAGAGCCGGGCGCGGCTTATCCTTCAGTTCTCCTTTATCGGCTGCTGCCTCTCCCGGCTCAACTCGAGCAGCTACGTGAGCCCGCGTCCTTTCCTCCCCTGCCTGCTCCGTTGCTTCCGCAGTCTTTCCTGCAGCTGCCCGTCCCTTTGTTGCCTCTGTCGCTCTTGTTCCTGTCACGGTTGCTGCTCCTGCCACGCTTGTAGCTGCGGCCGCCGCCGTTTCCGCTGCTGCCCGTTTGGCGTTTTCTTCGCGTTTTTTTGCCATCTCCTGCTTTGTCGTCGCCTCACCCTCTAGAGGCGCATGCGCGGTTACCGCCATCTGCGTTTCTTCCTCAAGATCTGCCAGTACACGGTCCGCGATTGCCTCGGCCTCCTTCCGCTGTTCCTCCTTCTCCTGCTGCCATACTACCTGCAGCTTGCTCCGCGTCTGGGAGAGCTCGGGAGTATCCCTTAGGTAGTTACGGGCCTCCTCCGCTTCCGTGAGGACGCGGTTCTTCTCTTCCCGGCATACATCAACGGCCTCCCGTGCCCAGTGTCGTAAGGCCTCCTCCTTCAATGGTTAGCCCACTACTTGCAAGGCCTTCCCAATTCCTCCACCACCGCGATTGCGATCCTTTGGCGGATTCCGTCCTCTTGGATCAGGTGCCAACATTTCTCAATGGCCACGTACCAGCCGTTGTTCTGTCGCTCTGCTTTGGAGAAGTGTGTGGGACCCTGGGCCGCGTGCCGCGCTCCCCACCTGGTGGCAATGGCCCGTTAGAGGTAACCCCACCTCCATGATTTTGCCCCAATCTTCCTGCACGGTACCTCCTCCGTTCCTGCTGGCATCAGGTAGGCATGGTAGATGGTCAGGGCCCAGGCTCGTTCCTGAAGAAGGTGCACATAGCGCCGCGTGGGGTCCTTATCCTGATTGCGGCGTACCTGGAGCCACCATCCGCAGGCAACGTCCACTCAGTGATCTGGTTGCTCCGTGTCGAGGAATGCTGCCACGCCTGTCATGCTATGAGCTTGTTCTGGATGAGAGTTGAGGACGTCCTGGAGCGCCAAAATGAGATGCTCCGGGCCTGCCGTTTCCAGCAAATGGTCCTGCCGTCCCTGCTGCTTAAGGCCCAGTACAGCCTTTGCCGCACCCTTTAGGACCATCTGCCAGTTCTTCTCAAAGAGAGAGCGTGCCACTTCCGCTCGGATTGCCTCCAACAATTACTCCTGCAGGTGCGTGATGACACTGCTGACTATGTTCAACAAGTGGGTGGCCCTGGGTTGATCACCGCTATCACCCGAGCTTTCCTCTTCTAAGCTGGTGCGTGCACCGTACATGATCGTTCTGGTCTTAACAGTGGTTGTGGTGTTCCGCGTGCCGGGCTTCTGCGTGAGGCGGGTGGGAGAAAGAATGCGTGGTCGGCGCGGAAGGACCAAGTAGAAGAGGTACGTCCGATGATGCTGCTGTTGCTAGGGAAGCAGAAGGACGGATGCGGGGGGTACGCTAGGTGACACCACTGGTGCCGTTGCCACTGCTGGGGGTGCGGAGGGACCTGATGCCGGAAGTGCACCGGGGATGCTACTGCTGCAGTTATTGCTGCTTGGGGTGCGGGAGGGGCGGATGGCTGGGGGACGCTGGGTGGTGGTGCCACTGCTGCAGGAGGAGCGGAGCATCCTGTGCCGGCCGCAGGTGTCCTGGCCTGGCCCGTGGACTGTTGCCGGGTATGGCGTCTCGTGGTGCCACCACCCCCCCTGTTTGGAGGCGCGGACCCCGGGCTTGAGGGAGGAGCCATCGCGGAGGCCATCCCGCGGTTCACTCCCGAGCTTCTTGTGACAGAGCGTGTGAGATGAGTGCCAGTGCCGGGTGGAGAAAGGACCATGGGTGGAGAGATAGAGAGCGGCCGAGGTGAAGTGTAAAGTCAAGTGAATGAATGAACGCCGGAAGATGAAATGAGGCTGAGGATGCCCGCGCCGAGCAATGTATCCACCTGACGCGGTGCGAGCCAATTCACTGCCAAGAGCATGTCATAGGTGCGCACGTCACAGGCCTGGACTTTGTGCAGTGCATAAACGTTGGCGACCTGTATGGGAAGAGCCGCGATCTGGCCGATGGGTGCATTGATGGCACCGGTGGAAATAGAGAAGCGGAGTCGGGTGGGTTCGAGGAGGTGATGAATGTTCAGGGTGCTGACCATCCGCAGCGCGATGGTGGTATGCGTGGTGCCGGTGTCCACAATGGCCACAAATTTGCGGCCGTACTCCCAGACGTAGCACCATGCCATGTGGACTGTGGACCGGGGATCAGCGGGGCGGGGGTGGCACGTGCATGGCGCGCGGCCAGCGTCCTCCCGGACGCGGGAATGTTCCGTAAGGATTGAGTGGGCCACCAGGCGGACACCCGTGTCGCGGATGAGGGTGCAGAAGAGGCGGATGCCAATCTGAGAGAGAGAGAGGGGTTGAAGGAGCAGAAGAGGGCGTGGAGACGATCCGCAGATTCAGGCGAGTGAAGAATGAAATCCACTAGGGGAAGGGGATGACGCTGGTCGAGGGGAGGAGAGGCAGAGGGAGTGGGATGGGGCAGTGAAGGAGATGCTACAACCGGCACAGCAGGCGGAGCTCGTGATTGTGGCAGGGAAGAGTGGCGGGGGGGGGGGGGGGGGGGGGGGGGATGTGTCGCGATTTCTTCCAGGGTCCAGCCGCGGATCGTGGGGTTGAAGCATTGGGCAAACTGGAGGCCTCTGGCAGGTGGAGCCAGAAGAGTCTCTGCGGGGACCAGATGCACAGTGGGTCCCAGTTCAAATAGAAGTTGGTGAGCGACCGCATGTTCTTCGTCCGTTAATTGTCGGGCGACGCCCTCCCACTGGGGCTTGGCATCCGCCAAGAGAGGGGCAGGTGCGGAAGAGACATCTGTAGGGTTGTCGAGCAGGTCCGTGGGGTATGGCCCGTCTACGCAGGGACGGTGTAGCTACCATGCACAGTGACCGACCAAAGTAGGCATATGTACTGCCTTTGACCAAAGAAATCCGCTATGTGTGGTCATATGGGAAGTTGAAAACTCATAGTACGATTCACAAATGGTAAGAGGGGGAAAAAATGGTTTGGGAACACCACGTATCAACTAGCAAGCCCAAGGACCTCCAATAAGCAGTGGCACGGTGTGGCTACCATGTACAATGACCAACCAAAGTAGGCATGTCTCACTGACCATGACCAAGGAACGTCACTACGTGTGGTAAATTTTGACAACTCATAACACGAGTCACAAATGGTCAGAGGGGGAAACAATGTTTTGTGAGTATTAGTTATCGATTAGCAAGTACAAAGACCTTCACTATGTAGTGGCACAGTGTGGCTACCATTCACAGTGACCAACCTAATTATGCAAATGTCACTGACCATAACCAAGAAATTTCACTTCATGTGGTCAACATTGACAGTTCACAGCAAGAGTCACAGATAGTAAGAGGGGGTAATAATTGTTTGGGAACACTGGCTATCAACTAGAAAGCACAAAGACCTGTATTACGCAGTGACATGGTGTGGAAACCATGTACAGTGACAAACTAAAGTAGGCATATGCCACTAACCATGACCAAAACGATTTCACTGTGTGTGGGGTTAACGTTGAAAACTCATAAGAGGAGTGACAAATGGTCAGAGGGGGGAAGCAATGGGTTGGGAACCATAGTTATCAACTAGCAAGTAGAAAGACCTTCAACAAGTAGTGGAAAGGTGTGGCTGGCGTGCACAGTGACCAACCAAAGGATGCGAACAGCACTCACTATGACCAAAGAAATCCACTATGTGTGGTCAACATTGACAACTCATAACACGAGTCACAAATGGTCATATGGAGAGACAGTGGTTTGGGAACCATATGTATCGACTAGAAAGGACAAATAACTTCAATACGTTGTGGCATGGTGTGGCTACTATGCACACCAAACAACCAAACTAGGCATATGTCACTGACCATGACCAAAGAATTTCAGTATGGGTGGTCAACGTTCCCAACCAATATCACGAGTCACGAATGGTGAGAGAGGGAAACAATGGTTTCGGAATGTTAGTTTTCAACTAGTAAATACAACGACCTTCAATAAGTAGCAGCACGGTGCGGTTAACATGCTCAATGAGGGATCAAAGTAGGCATATGCACTCCCTTTGACCAAAGAAATCTGCTGTGTGTGGTCAACGTTGAAAACTCATAGTACGAGTCACAAATGGTCAAAGGGGGAGACAATGGTTTGGGAACACCAGGTATCATCTAGCAAGCACAGGGACCTTCAATAAGTAGTGGCACAGTGTGGCTACCATGTACAATGACCAACCAAAGTAGGCATGTGTCACTGACCATGACCAAAGAATGTGACTATGTGTGGTCAACTTTGACAACTCATAACACGAGTCACAAATGGTCACAGGGGGAAATAATGGTTTTTGAATATTAGTTATCGATAAGCAAGTACAAAGACATTCAATATGTAGTGGCACAGTGTGACTACCATGCACAATGACCAACCAAAGTTTGCATATGTCCCTGACCATGACCAAGGAATTTCACTTCATGTGGCCAACATTGACAACTCACAACAAGAGTCACAGATAGTCAAAGGGGGTAACAATGGTTTGGGAACACTGGCTATCAACTAAAAAGCACAAACACCTTTTGTACGTAGTGACTCGGCCTGGCAGCCATGTACAGTGACAAACCACAATAGGCATATGCCACTAACCATGACCAAAAGAATTTCAAAGTGTGTGGTTGACGTTGAAAACGCATAACACGAGTGAGAAATTGTCGGAGGGGGAAACAATGGGCTGGGAACACTAGTTATCAACTAGTAAGTACAAAGACCTTCAACAAGTAGTAGCACGGTGTGGCTAGCGTGCACAGTGACCAACCAAAGGATGCAAACGTCACTGACTATGACCAAAGAAATCCACTATGTGTGGTCAACATTGACAACTCATAACACCTGTCACAAGTGGTGAGAGGGAGAAACAATGGTTTGGGAACCCTATGTATCGACTAGAATGGACAAAGAACTTCAGTACGTAGTGGCACGTTGAGGCTTCTATGCACACCAAACAACCAAACTAGGCATCTGTCACTGACCATGACCAAAGAATTTCAGTATGGGTGGTCAACGTTCACAACCAATAACACGAGTCACAAATGGTCAGATGAGGAAGCAATGGTTTTGGAATATTAGTTTTCAAAAAGCAAGTACAAAGACCTTGAATAAGTAGTAGCACAGTGTGGCTACCATGCAAAATGATCGACCAAAGCAGGCATATGTATTGCCTTTGACCAAAGAAATCCGCTGTGTGTGGTCAACGTTGACAACTCATAATACAAGTCACAAATGGTCACAGGGGGAACAAATGCTTTGGGAACACCAGATATCAACTAGCAAGCACAAGGACATTCAACAAGTAGTGGCACAGTGTGGCTACCATATGTAATGACCAACCAAAGTAGGCATGTGTCACTGACCATGACTAAAGAATGTCACTATGTGTGGTCAACTTTGACAACTCATAACACGAGTCAAAAATGGTAAAAGGGGGAAACAATGGTTAGTGAATACTAGTTGTCGAGTAGCAAGTACAAAGACCTTCAATATGTAGTGGCACAATGTAGATACCATGCATAGTGACCAACTAAAGCATGCATATGTCACTGACCATGACCAAAGAATTTCACTTCATGTGGTCAACGCTGACAGCTCACAACAAGAGTCACGGATAGTCAGAGGGGGTAACAATGGTCTGGGAACACTGGCTATCAACTAGAAAGCACAAATACCTTCTGTACGCAGTGACATGGCATGCCAACAATGTACAGTGACAAACCAAAGTAGGCATATGCCGCTAACCATGACCAAAAGAGCCTCGCAGTGTGTGGTTAACGTTGAAAACTCATAACACGAGTAAAAAATGGTCAGAGAGGGAAACAATGCATTGGGAACACAAGTTATCAATTAGCAAGTACAAAGACCTTCAACAAGTAGTGGCACAGTGTGGTTAGCGTGCACAGTGACCAATCAATGGATGCATATGTGACTGACTATGACCAAAGAAATCCAGTATGTGTGGTCAACATTGACAACTCATAACACAACTCACAAATGCTCAGAGGGAGAGACAATGGTTTGGGAACCCTATGTATTGACTAGAAAGGACATGTAACTTCAATACGTAGTGGCACGGTGTGGCTACTATGCACACCAAAAAATCAAACTAGGCATATGTCACTGACCATGACGAAACAATTTCTGTATGGGTGGTCAACTTTCACAACCCATAACACGAGTCAAAAAAGGTCAGAGTGAGAAACAATGATTTTGGAATATTAGTTTTCAATTAGCAAGTACAACGACCTTCAATAAGTAGTAGCACGATGCGGCTACCATGCACAACGACCCACCAGAGTAGGCATATGTTCTGCCTTTGACCAAAGAAATCCGGTGTGTGTGGTAAACGTTGAAAACTCTTAGTACGAGTCAGAAATGGTCAGAGGGGGAAACAATGGTTTTGGACCACCAGGTATCAACTAGCAAGCACAACGAACTTCAAAAAGTAGTGGCACGGTGTGGCTACCATGTACAATGACCAACCAAAGCAGGCATGTGTCACTGACCAGGACCAAAGAATGTCACTATGTGTGGTCAACGTTCACAACTCATAGCACAAGTCACAAATGGTCAGAGGGGGAAACAATGGTTTGTGAATATTAGTTTTTGATTAGCAAGTACAAAAACCTTCAATGTGTAGTGGCACAGTGTGGCTACCATGCACAGTGACCAACCAAAGTATGCATATGTCACTGACCATGACCAAAGAATTTCACTTCATGTGGTCAAAGTTGACAACTCACAACAAGAGCCACAGATAGTCATATGGGGTAACAATGGTTTGGGAACACTGGCTATCAACTGGAAAGCACACCGACCTTCAGTACATAGTGACTCCGTGTGGCAACTATGTGCACTGACAAACCAAAGTAGGCATATGCCACTAACCATGACCAAATTGATTTCACAGTGTGTGGTCAACGTTGAAAATGCATAACACGAGTGACAAATGGTCAGATGGGGAAACAATGGGTTGGGAACACTAGTTATGAACTAGCAAGTACAGAGACCTTCAACAAGTAGAGGCACGGTGTGGCTACCGTGCACAGTGACAAACGAAAGGATGCATACGTCATTGACTATGACCAAATAAATCCACTATGTGTGGTCAACATTGACAACTCATAACACGAGTCACAAATGGTCAAAAGGAGAGACAATGGTTTTGGAACCCTATATATCCAGTGGAAAGGACAGAGAACTTCAATATAAAGTGGCACTGTGTGGCTACTATGTACACCGAACAACCAAACTAGGCATATGTCACTGACCATGACCAAAGAATTTCAGTATGGGTTTTCAACGTTCACAACCCATAACACGAGTCACAAATGGCCAGAGGGGGAAACAATAGTTTCAGAATATTAGTTTTCAGCTAGCAAGTACAGCAACCTTCAATAAGTAGGAGCATGGTGTGGCTGCCATGCCCAATGACCGACCAAAGTAGGTATATGTACTGCCTTTGACCAAAGAAATCCGCTGTGTGTGGTCAAGGTTGACAACTCATAATACAAGTCACAAATGGTCAGGGGGGGGGGGAAATAATGATTTGGGAACACCAGGTATCAAAAAGCAAGCACAAGGACCTTCAATGAATAGTGACACGCTGTGGCTACCATGTACAGTGACCAACCAAAGTACGCATGTGTTACTGACCATGACCAAAACATGTCACTATGTTTGGGTCAACTTTGACATCTCATAACATGAGTCACAAATGGTGAGAGGGGGGCACAATGGTTTGTGAATACTAGTTATTGGTTAGCAAGTACAAAGACCTTCAAGATGTAGTGGCACAGTGTGGCTTCCATGCACAGTGTACAACCAAAGTATGCATATCTCAGTGACCATGACCAAAGTATTTCACTTCATGTGGTCAACGCTGACAACTCACAAAATTCACAGACAGTCAAAAGGGGTAACAATGGTTTGGGAACAGTGGCTATCTACTAAAAAGCACAAAGACCTTCAGTACGTAGTGACACGGTATGGCAACCATGTAAAGTGACAATCCAAAGAAGGTATATGCCACTAACCATGACCAAAAGAATTTCACAGTGTGTGGTTAAGATTGAAAACTCATAACACAAGTGACAAATGGTCTAAGGGGGAAACAATGGGTTGGGAATACTAGTTAACAATACTAGCAAGTACAAAGACCTGTTGGAGTGATGCTCCTCACCATGGCAGGAGTGACTTAAAAAAGGAACACCAAAAAAGACAAGCCTTATTGGCTTAATGGTTAATGGTGTCCACCTCTAGAGGCAGGGGCCCGGGTTCAAGTCCCACAAGATGAAATTCTGCCCTTCCTCAAGGGAGGAGGAAATTAGATGCCAGGAAGCTAGCTCAACCTCTAGAGTTCCTCTTTAAGTTTCTAGAAGGCCAGGTGAGGGTCCAGGAAGGTGGCACACCTTCTAGAAGGGGTGACTTGTCCTACAAGGCATCTAGAGGTGTCTTGGTCTTCTGGACACCTTCCCTCCTACTAGAAGCAAGCTGAGGAATCTAGGAAGGGGCAGAAGCTTCTAGAGGAGGGAAGGGAAGCCTTCCTAGGTGGGAAAAGGACAGCCTACCAAGGAGCACTCTAGAAGCCATAGAATCTGCTAGGAAGCTCCAAATCTGGCATGCTTTGGTATTCTGGAAAGCTTAGATCAGTGGCTATAAAATGCCACTGCTTGTGAGCCTTGATCAAGTGTTAATTCCCATCCAATTGAGGACAAAACTATTACCTCACTCTCTGACCAGATTTTGCCATCCTTGGAACCAGTTGCCTTCACAGTTTCAGTCTCTCCAAAAACAGTTGGTGGTGTGAACCAGCCACCGCTAGGGACCCTCGAGGATGCACACTCACCCTCACCCCAACAAAGGGTTATGGGCCCACGCCTCTAAGGGGTTCAAAGCCAGCTTGATTTCACGCTTCCAACAGCAAGACATGGCAACCAGTGAGCAAGAGAGCAGCCGCGCTATCCTTAAGTTTGATGGGACAGGCTTTGCCTTGTGGAGGTGGTAGTTTGAGGTCTTCCTCGACGACAAGGGACTGCTTGAGCTCGTAAAAGGTGATGAGACTGCTCCACTGGAGAGTGCAACGGCTGAGGTGAAGGAGGCATACAAGAAGCGCAGAAAAAAGGCATTGGCGCTCCTTGTGTCCGCGTTATGCCCACCACAACTTGGGCACATCCAAGGATGCACCCTGGCCGCGGACGCATGGTCAAGACTCTGCTCCATCTACCAGTCAAGCAACCTTGCCAATCAGCTCTTCATCTTCAAACGGCTCGTCACCCTCCGAGCCAACGAAGGCGACAACATCATGGAGATCATGCAGCAGATTGAGTCCCTCGCAGCGGAGTGCGTGGCCACGGGTTGGGAGGTCGACTCTCAGTTGCAAGCTATGATCCTCCTTTTGGCCTTGCCAGACAGTTGGAGTCCCATGATCACAGTCTTGAGTGGCTGGCCTTCCGACGAGCTGAAGTACCCGAAGGTTGCTGAGTACGTACGCAATGAGTGGATGCGACGTGGCAGTCGAGAGAGTGCAGCGGTATCAACTTCATCTTACACGGTTCATCCTCAAAGTGGAGGCCGAGGCAACAAGTGGAAGGGTGCCAAATAGGGCACTAAGAAGGGTGACAAGAAGGGGGAGTGCTTCAACTGCAGCAAGGAGGGCCACTACGCGCACAACTGTCCTAAGAAGAAAACAGATCGGTCGCAGCGGGCCGGGGAGAAAGATGAGCACGCCCTTATGGCGTACAACTCCACCAACTTAAAGGATCCGGGAGTTGCCGTCATCAACTCCGGATCAGGCCGCTACACGCAATGCAACAGGGCGGCATTTGTCACCTAAGGCGCCTCGGAGAGACGCATGACGGTGGCCAATGGAAAAACAGAGGTGGCCGCCGGTGAGGGTAACGTCCACATTGAGTCAATTGTGGATGGAAAAGCTGTCACGAGCACAATCTACGATGTGCTGCATATGCCTAACTTTGGGGAAAACCTGCTCTCCGTCAGCCGCCTTACCGACAAGGGACTTGAGGTGCTCTTCACAAAGAAGGAGGCCGTCATCCTCAAAGAGGGCAAAGGTGAGGTGATTGCGCGTGCCAAGAGGGAGGACGACTTGTACCTACTACGCGCAAAGATCCTCAGCAGCCGGGTGGGGTCCAACGCCGCCAACCTCGCAACGAAGGATGGAGGAGATTTGGACCTATGGCACCGCCGACTCTGCCACATTTCTCCATCAACAGTGAAAGAGATGGCTAGCAGGGAAGTGGTGCGGGGTCTCCAAATCAGCGGCCTTGATGGAACCAAGGAGACCGTGTGTGAGCCATGCATCATTGGCAAATCAACTCGGCAGCCGTTTGTCGCCAAGGGGATGCGTGCATCGGCAAAACTGGCCGTGGTACACACAGATGTGTGTGGACTGCTGGAGAGCTCCATCGGCGGAGCTCGCTACTTCCTCACCTTCATCGATGACCACAGCCGGAAACTCTACCTCTACCCAACGAAGCGGAACAGTGAGGTCCTTGCGTGCATGCAAGAGTTTGTGGCTGATGTGGACCGGCAAACAGAGTTGAAGGTGAAGGCGTTCCGGAGTGACAACGGCGGTGAATATGCGGGGTGCCTTGGGTGGATGAAGAGCAAGGGGATTGAGTGGCAGAAAACAACTCCACACTCCCCACAACAGAATGGCGTCGCAGAGAGAGCAAATCGCACAATCCTTAACATGGTGCGATCCATGTTGAGCGACGCTGGCCTTACACAACGGTATTGGGCGGAGGCGGCAAGGACAGCAGCGTACATCATGAATCTCATGCCGACCAAGCCGCTGAAGGATAAGGAGAGCAATGCGTGGAAGACGCCACAAGAGGTGTGGAGCGGGAGGAAGCCGGCGGTGGGTCACCTCCGCACGTTTGGTTGTGATGCACATGCAATGGTGCAGGCACGTGAGGGACGGAGCAAGTTGGACCCGCGTACCCGCCGGTGTATTCTCCTTGGATATGAGAGCGGAAGCAAGGCGTATCGGCTCTTTGACCCAAGGAGGCAGCAGATTGTGCGGAGTCGCGACGTCACGTTCGACGAGAAAAGCCGTTGGACAGACAAGGAGGCAGGTCTCTCCAAGAGGGGGGAGTGGATGCCACTCCTTGAGGGGGAGACGCTGGAGGACGTGAATGAGGGTGACATCCTCGCAGCAGCACCAGCCGGAGAGGATCGCCCGAGGGATGTGCAACCGGCAGAATACGTTCCGGCCAGTTCGGACGAAGAATCCGAAGCACCGGAGAGGGACGTGGAGGCGGGGAGTCGACCGATGTCTCCAAGGTCTCCAAGAGAGGGGGAGCAAGCGCTTGGAGAGGATGGCGCCAAAAGGGGACAGCAACAACAACAACCGCCTCAAGAGCCCCGCACAAGCAGTCGTGTGCAAAGAAGGACAAAAAGGTATGATGCCAACAAGGGCATTTGGACTGGGTTCGCGCAAGAGGAGCCTCAAGGAAGCACTGCACAAGAAGGATGGGGCTGAGTGGGAGGGAGCAATAAAATGTAAGCTCGCCTCCCATGAGGAGAAAGTCTCCTCAGTTGTAGGTTGATCATGGACAACTGCCATGGGTGATGCGCAAGGGGGAGATTGTTGGAGTGATGCTCCTCACCATGGCAGGAGTGACTCCAAAAAGGAACACCAAAAAAGACAAGCCTTATTGGCTTAATGGTTAATGGTGTCCACCTCTAGAGGCAGGGGCCCGGTTTCAAGTCGCACAAGATGAAATTCTGCCGTTCCTCAAGGGAGGAGGAAATTAGATGCCAGGAAGCTAGCTCAACCTCTAGAGTTCCTCTTTAAGTTTCTAGAAGGCCAGGTGAGGGTCCAGGAAGGTGGCACACCTTCTAGAAGGGGTGACTTGTCCTACAAGGCATCTAGAGGTGTCTTGGTCTTCTGGACACCTTCCCTCCTACTAGAAGCAAGCTGAGGAATCTAGGAAGGGGCAGAAGCTTCTAGAGGAGGGAAGGGAAGCCTTCCTAGGTGGGAAAAGGACAGCCTACCAAGGAGCACTCTAGAAGCCATAGAATCTGCTAGGAAGCTCCAAATCTGGCATGCTTTGGTGTTCTGGAAAGCTTAGATCAGTGGCTATAAAATGCCACTGCTTGTGAGCCTTGATCAAGTGTTAATTCCCATCCAATTGAGGACAAAACTATTGCCTCACTCTCTGCCCAGATTTTGCCATCCTTGGAACCAGTTGCCTTCACAGTTTCAGTCTCTCCAAAAACAGTTGGTGGTGTGAACCAGCCACTGCTAGGGACCCTCGAGGGTGCACACTCACCCTCAGGCCAACAAGACCTTCAACAAGTAGTGGCATGGTGTCGCTAGCGTGCACATGGACCAACCAAACGATGAATACGTCACTGAGAATGACCAAAGAAATCCACTATGTGTGGTCAACATTGACAACTCATAACACGAGGCACAAATGGTCAGAGGGAGAGACAATTGTTTGGGAACCCTATGCATTGACTAGAAAGGACAAAGTACTTCAATTCGTAGTGGCACGGTGTGGCTTCTATGCACACCGAAAAACCAAACTAGGCATATGTCACTGACCATGACCAAAGAATTTCAGTATGGGTGGTCAATGTTCACAACCCATAACACGAGTCACAAATGGTCAGATGAGGAAACAATGGTTTTGGAATATTAGTTTTCAACTAGCAAGTACAACGACCTTCAAGAAGTAGTAGAACCGTGCGGCTACCAGGCATAATGACCGACTAAAGTAAGCATATGTACTGCCTTTGACCAAAGAAATCTGCTGTGTGTGGTCACCGTTGAAAACTCATAATACGGAACACAAATGGTCAGAGGGGGAAAGAATGAGTTGGGAACACCAGGTATCAACTAGCAAGCACAAGGTCATTCAGTACGTAGTGGCACGGTGTGGCTACCATGTACAATGACCAACCAAAGTAGGCATGTGTCACTGACAATGACCAAAGAATGTCACTATGTGTGGTCAACTTTGACAACTCATAACACGAGTCACAAATGGGTAGAGGGGGAAACAACCGTTTCTGAATACTAGTTATCGATTAGCAAGTACAAAGACCTTCAATATGTAGTTGCACAGTGTGACTACCATGCACAGTAGCCAACCAAAGTATGCATATGTCACTGACCATGACCAAAGAAGTTCACTTCATGTGGTCAACGCTGAGAACTCACAACAAGAGTCACAGATAGTCACAGGGGAGAACAATGGTATGGGAACACTGGCTATCAACTTGAAAGCACAAAGAAGTTCAGTACTTATTGACACGGTGTGGCATCTATGTACAGTGACAAAACAAAGTAAGCATATACCACTAACCATGACTAAAAGAAGTTACCAGCGGGTGGTCAACGTTGAAAAGTCATAACACGAGTTACAAATGGTGAGAGGGGGAAACAATGGGCTGGGAGCGCTAGTTATCAACTAGCAAGTAAAAATACCTTCAACAACTAGTGGCATGGTGTGACTACCGTGCACAGTGACCAACCAAAGGATGCATACGTTATGGACTATGACCAAAGAAATCCACTATGTGTGGTCAACATTGACAACTCATAGCATGAGTCTCAAGTGGTCAGAGGGAGAGACAATGGTTCGGGAACCCTATCCATCCACTAGAAAGAACAAAGAAATTCAATACATAATCTCACAGTGTGGCTACTATGCACACCAAACAACCAAACTAGGCATATGTCACTGAACATGACCAAAGAATTTTAGTATGGGTGGTCAACGTTCACAACCCATAACACGAGTCACAAATGGTAAGAGGGGGAAACAATGGTTTCGGAATAGTAGTTTTCAACTAGCAAGTACAATGACCTTCAATAAGTTGCAGCACGGTGCGGCTAACATGCACAATGACCGACCAAAATAGGCATATGTACTGCCTTTGACCAAAGAAATATGCTGTGTGTGGTCAACGTTGAAAACTCATAGTACGAGGAAGAAATTATCAAAGGGGGAAACAATGGTTTGGGAACACCAGGTATCAACTAGCAAGCACAAGGAGCTTCAATTAGTATTGGCACCGTGTGGGTACCATGTACAATGACCAACTAAAGTAGGCATGTGTCACTGACCATGACCAAAGAATGTCACTATATGTGGTCAACTTTGACAGCTCATAACACGATTCACAAATGGTCAGAGGGGAAACAATGGTTTGTGAATAATAGTTTTCGATTAGCAAGAACGAAGACATCCAATTTGTAGTGGCGTAGTGTGGCTACCATGCATAGTGACCAACCAAAGTATGCATCTGTCACTGACCATGATCAAGGAATTTCACATCATGTGGTCAACATTGACAACTCACAACAAGAGTCACAGATAGTCAGAGGGGGTAACAACGGTTTGCGAACACTGGCTATCAACTAGAATGTACAAAGACCTTCTGTACGTAGTGACTCGGCGTGGCAACCATGTACAGTGACAAACCAAAGTTACCATATGCCACAAAGCAACATCATTTCACAGTGTGGGGTTCACGTTAAAAACGCGTAACACGAGTGACAAATGGTTAGAGGGGGAAACAATGGGTTGGGAACACTAGTGATCAACTAGCAAGTACAAAGACATTCATCAAGTAGTGGCACGGTGTGGCTAGTGTGCACAGAGACCAACCAAACGATGCATACGTCACTAACTAAGACCAAATAAATCCACTATGTGTGGTCAACATTGACAACACATAACACAAGTCACAAATGGTTAGAGGGAGAGACAATGACTGAATAGTTTTAGTATGGGTGGTCAACGTTCACAACCCATAAAACGAGTCACAAATTTTCAGATGAGGAGACAATGGTTTCGGAATATAAGTTGTCAACTAGTAAGTACAACGACCTTCAATAAGTAGTAGCACGGTGCGGCTACGATGCACAATGATGGACCAAAGTAGGCATATGTACTATCTTTGACGAAAGAAATCCGCTGTGTGTGGTCAACGTTGAAAACTCATAAAACGAGTCACAAATGGTCAGAGGGGGAAACAATAAGTTGGGAACACCAGGTATCAACGTGCAAGCACAAGGACATTCAATATGTAGTCGCACGGTGTGGCTACCATGTACAATGACCAACCAAAGTAGGCATGTGTCACTGAACATGACCAAAGAATGTCAGTATGTGTGTTCAGCTTTGATAACTCATAACACAAGTTACAAATGGTGAGAGGGGGAAACAATGGTTTGTGAATATTAGTTATCGATTAGCAAGTACAAAGACCTTCAACATGTTGTGGCACGGTGTGACTACCATGCAGAGTGACCAACCAAAGTATGCATGTCACTGACCATGACCAAAGAATTTCACTTCATGTGGTCAACGTTGACAGCTCACAACAAGAGTCATAGATAGTCAGAGGGGTGAACAATGGTTTGGAAACACTGGCTATCAACTAGAAAGCACAAAGACCTTTAGTACGTAGTGACAGGGTGTGGCAACTTTGTGCAGTGACAAACCAAAGTAAGCATATACAACTAACCATGACCAAAAGAAGTTCCCAGGGTGTGGTCAACGTTGAAAACTCATAACACGAGTCACAAATGGTCAGAGGGGGAAACAATGGGTTGGGAACACTAGTTAACAAATAGCAAGTAGAAATACCTTCAACAAGTAGTGGCACGGTGTGACTAGCGTGCACAGTGACCAACCAAAGGATGCATACGTCACTGACTATAACCAAAGAAATCCACTATGTGTGGTCAACATTGACAACTCATAACACGAGTCAAAAATGGTCAGAGGGAGAGACAATGGTTTAAGAACCCTATGTATTGACTAGGAGGGACAAAGAACTTCAGTACATAGTGGCACAGTATGGCTACTGTGCACACCGAACAACCAAACTAGGCATGTGTCACTGACCATGACTGAATGATTTTAGTATGGGTGGTCAACGTTCACAACCCATAACACGGGTCACAAATTGTCAGATGAGGAAACAATGGTTTCAGAATATACGTTGTCAACTAGCAAGTCCAACGACCTTCAATAAGTAGTAGCACGGTGTGGCTACCATGCACAATGACCGACCAAAGTAGGCATATGTACTGTCTTTGACCAAAGAAATCTGCTGTGTGTGGTCAACGTTGAAAACTCATAATAGGGGTCACAAATGGTCACAGGGTGCAACAATAAGTTGGGAACACCAGGTATCAACGCGCAAGCACAAGGACATTCAATATGAAGTCGCACGGTGTGGCTACCATGTACAATGACCAACCAAAGTGGGCATGTGTCACTGAACATGACCAAAGAATGTCACTATGTGTGTTCAGCTTTGATAACTCATAACACAAATCACAAATGGTGAGAGGGGGAAACAATGGTTTGTGAGTATTAATTATCGATTAGCAAGTACAAAGACATTCAATATGTAGTGGCACGGTGTGACTACCATGCAGAGTGACCAACCAAAGTATGCATGTCACTGACCATGACCAAAGAATTTCACTTCATGTGGTCAATGTTGACAGCTCACAACAAGAGTCATAGATAGTCAGAGGGGTGAAAAATGGTTTGGAAACACTGGCTATCAACTAGAAAGCACACAGATCTTCAGTACGTAGTGACAGGGTGTGGCAACAATGTGCAGTGACAAACCAAAGTAAGCATATACAACTAACCATGACAAAAAGAAGTTCCCAGGGTGTGGTCAACGTTGAAAACTCATAACACGAGTCACAAATGGTCAGAGGGGGAGATAATGGGTTCGGAACACTAGTTATCAAATAGCAAGTAAAAATACCTTCAACAAGTACTGGCACGGTGTGACTAGCGTGCACAGTGATCAACCAAAGGATGCATACGTCACTGACTATAACCAAAGAAATCCACTATGTGTGGTCATCATTGACAACTCATAACACGAGTCACAAATGGTCAGAGGGAGAGACAATGGTTTGGGAACCCTATATATCGACTAGAAAGGACAGAGAACTTCAAAACGTAGTTGCACGGTGTTGCTACTATGCACAGCAAAAAACCAAACAAGGCATTTGTCACTGGCCATGACCAAATAACTTCAGTATGGATGGTCAACGTTCACAAGCCATAACACGAGTCACAAATGGTCAGAGGGGGAACCAATGGTTTTGTAATTTTAGTTCTCAACTACCAAGCACAACGACCTTCAATAAGTAGTAGCACGGTGCGCCTACCATGCACAATGACCGACCAAAGTAGGCATATGTACAGCCTTTGACCAAAGAAATCCGATATTTGTGGTCAATGTTGACAACTCATAATACGAGTCACAAATGGTGAGAGGGGGAACAATGATTTGGGAATACCTCGTATCAACTAGCAAGCACAAGGACCTGCAATAAGTAGTGGCACGGTGTGGCTACCATGTACAATGACCAAGCAAAGAATGTCACTATGTGTGGTCAACTTTGACAATTCATAACACGAGTCACAAATGGTTAGAGGAGGAAACAATGGTTTGTGATACTAACTATTCATTAACAAGTACAAAGACCTTCAATATGTAGTGGCACAGTGTGGCTACCATGCACAGTGACTGATCAAAGTATGAATATGTCACTCACCATGACCAAAGAACTTCTCTTCATGTGGTCAACGTTGACAACTCACAACAAGAGTCATAGATAGTCAGAGTGGGTAACAATGGTTTGAGAACACTGGCTATCAACTAGAACGCACAAGGACCTTCAGTATGTAGTGACACGGCGTGGAAACCATGTACATTGACAAAGCAAAGTATGCATTTTCCACTAACCATGACCAATAGAAGCTCACCGTGAGTGGTAAACGTTGAAAACTCAAAACACGAGTCACATATGGTCAGAGGGGGGAAACAATGTGTTGGGACCATTCGTTATCAAGTAGCAAGTAAAAGTACCGTCAACAAGTAGTGGCACGGTGTGGCTAGTGTGCACTGTGACCAACCAAAGGATGCATACGTCACTGACTATGATCAAAGACATCCACTATGTGTGGTCAACATTGACAACTCATAACACGAGTCACAAATGGTCAGCGGGAGAGACAATGGTTTGAGAACCCTATGTATCAACTAGAAAGAACAAATAATTTCAAAACATAGTGGCACGGCGTGGCTACTATGCACACCGCACAAACAAACTAGCCATATGTCACTCACCATGACCAAAGAATCTCAGTATGGGTGGTCAATGTCACAACCCATACCACGATTCACAAATGGTCACAAGAGGGAATAATGGTTTCGGAATATTAGTTTTCAACTAGCAATTACAATCTCCCTCAATAAGTAGTAGCACGGTGTGGCTACCATGCACAATGACCGACCAACGTTGGCATATGTACTGCCTTTGACCAAAGAAATCCGCTGTGTGTGGTCAACGATGACAACTCATAATGCGAGTCACACATGGTCAGAGGGGGAAACAATGGTTTGGGAATAGGAGGTATCTAATGTTCTTCTATGCCCCATGGCCACTGCTATGGCTTGACGGACAGGCTAAGCATGCACTGCTCCCTTGGAGTAAGTCCCCCAAACCTTGTTCGTGGTGCAAGTCAAAGCGAGACACCAGAAGTATAGTGCAACAGATAGCATGTTGGACTTATGGACAACAGGTCCTGTGATCGAGCCTTGACGTACGCAGGAGGTTTATTGACCTTCCTGCACAGGGGGGAAGCTTCTTAGACATTCCTCCATACATGAGAAGAGTGCGCCACTTTGCGGTCAGTGGATGCGCCAGTTGGCGGACTGTTGGGGTGGTGTGGAGTGACCACCCCAAAAGTGCCACTACCCACACACCTTAGAAGCCAGGCCTAGGACTATATGTACCAGAATCGTTCCACGTTCTAATTACACAATCTGGCCTTAGATGCTCCTCACAGAGTTGTCCAACTAAGGAACAGTATAAAGAAGACACTGGTTAGTCTAAGCCCCAGGAGTTAGTCTTAGACTAGCACCTCGCGCAAAATTCACCAAGTGTTAAGTGAACACAGTTGCTAGCAAGTGATTGCCTAGGAACTGCTCAGTGTGGAACCGTGATTCTGAAGGTGATGTCTTCTCCTAGCTGAAATGATAGGAGCGGACAGCAGGTGCTATTGTTTCAGCCTTGTTTTCTAGTCCGTGTACCTCAAGCTGGTTGACAAAGGATTATGGGCCCACGCTGACCAGTTGTAAGGCACGCTTCGCTCAACTCTGGTACGCTCTCTCCAGGTGCGCACGCCGGCTCCATTAGCTCCATCAGCTCCATCAGCTTCATCAGCTCCAACGGCTCGGTCTACACTCAGCACACAGGGACCAAGGACAGGCTCTTCCCTTGGAGGCACGACCCTTGCGTCCCAACCAGGCTAAGCTCTGCCCTTGGTGGCAAGACCCTGGGCTTTTTGGTGTAGATATGTTCTCTCTGTGCAGGTGAACATCGGCTGAAGGGGTAAGCAACAGATCTGCATCCTAAAACCGGTAGCATACATCAGCTAACATCAGCCTACATTGGCCTCAACGTAGCAGAGACGTGGGAAGCAGATAAGGGCAACAAAAATGATTGACCCATCAGGAGGAGTGGGGGCTGCCGCAAGGCATCCCTCAAACTTAACAGTGGCTACCACAGGGCAGACCACTGGAGCAAAAATGAGTGCTACGTCACTACCGCAAGGTCTTGGACCCTTGGGAGGAATCCCCATTTTTGAGGGGATTGACTCCCCCCTTTTGGAGATGGCAGTTCGAGCTGGCGATGAAAGTGCGCGGCTTCATCAAGCTACTCAAGGGAGAGGAGCAGGTTCCCGCGGAAGGCACATCCGAGCATGAGGCATGGATGGATCGACATCATATTGTCATGTCATTTCTGAGCAACGCGATAGCCAAGAAATATGTTCCCATCATTGCCGGGTACACACTGGCTTCCCAAGCTTACGACAAGCTCAAGCGCGTGCACCAATCCACCTCCCTCGCAAACAGATTATTCATCCTACAACGGCTGATCAGCATGCGGGTGAATGAGGGCAAATCAATCCCCGATTTTCTACAGGAGTTTGAAGGGCTCCTTGGCAAAGCTCGCCAGATGAAATGGGACCTTGAAAAAAACATGCAAGCCATGATCCTCCTCATGGCGCTACCAGAGAGCTGGAGCCCAATGATCACCGTCATGGGCGGCTGGAAGGAGGATGACCTGACGTACACGGCAGTGTCCGAGTACGTGCGAAACGAGGCCATGCACCGCAGCCGAAGTGAGGCTAACTTCTTAGCCTATGCCGCACGCTACAGTGGCCGCGGGAGCAAAGGGTCAGCCTCTGGTAAAAAAGGCGGCAGCGGAAGCGGTGGTGGCGGAGGAAACAATGGCGGCAAGGCTCCCAAGTGACAGGGTAACTGCCGTAACTGCGGCAAACCTGGGCACTGGGCAAGAGAGTGCAGGTCGCCAAAGAAGGAAGACGGCGGAAGCGGTGGGAACAAAGGCAGCAAAAAGGGTGGCAAAGAAGCCACCAATATGATGGCACAGAGCACGCCTCCAGCAAAAGGAGCGGCGCTGCTCAGGCCAGGAGCTTTTGGGCTTGACTCCGGCACCGATCATCACTCTAGCAACGACTAGGCTGGATTTGTCTCCATCGGCCCCACCGATTGGCGGTTCAGATGCGCAAATGGTAGCGTCGTAAACGCAAAGGGCGTGGGCGACAAGCTGGTGAGCATCAGCCTCAATTATGCACACAAGGATCTACGGCTACGTGACGTGGTCTACATGCCCTCCTTTGCGGCAAACCTTCTGTCCGTGTCAAAAAAAACGGACAACGACATGACGGTGGTGTTCACGCAGAAGAAGGCGGTCATCGCCAGGAACGAGGACATCAAGGTCCTCTACGCCAACAAAGATCTTGTGGCACAGGTTCCGCGGATTGACGGACTCTACGTACAGCAGAGAACGGCAGCAAAGAGCTCGGAAAACGAGGGTCATGCGGGTGTAGCGGAGGCAGTGGTCTCGACACCGACCAAGGAGAGCACACCAACAAAAACTGAAAAACCATCCTCTGCCGCAAAAGACGAAGATGCTGATCTGTGGCATAGACGCTTTGGGCATGTTGCACACAGCACGCTCCAAGTCATCCAGCAACAACAGCTGGTCCGTGGCATGATGGTTGCAAGAAGGATGCGGTTGGGTGTGGTAGCCTGTGTGAACCTTGCCTCCACGGCAAGACCAAGCGAACTCGCTTTAAGCGCAATGGTTGCCGCGCAGAATCAGCCCTTGACCTGATTCTCACCGACGTGTGCGGACCCTTTCGTACAGCGTCAAATGGTGGTAGTAAGTGTTTTCTGACCTTCATAGATGACCATAGTCGCAAGGTGTGGATCTTCTTCCTCAAGGCAAAGGGAGAGATCAGAGAAAAGTTGCAGGAGTTTGTCTCCATGGTGTAGCGGCAGACCAAAAAGAAAGTCAAAGCAATGCGAAGCGACAACGGCGGAGAGTACAAGGCATGCAAAGGGCTGGTTGTGTCAACATGGGATCAACAACCAGCCCACAATGCCTTACACGCCGCAGAGCAATGGTGTTGCCGAACAGATGAATCAGACCATCCTCGGCATGGTGCGTAGCATGCTCTTCGATCCAAAGGTTCCACTACGGTTCTGGGCAGAAGCGGCAAGAACAGCATGCTATCTCGTCAACCTGACTCCTGCGGCTGCTCTGGGCAGGCGCAGAAAGAAGAAGGGAAAGCAACAGATGACGCCACAAGAAGTTAAGTCAGGGAAGAAGCCGGACGCATCACACCTGAAAGTATTTGGCTGCACCGCATGGGCAACGATCCAGGCGGGTGAGGGTGCCGGCAAGCTGGATGTAAGAGCGCAAAAGTGGATTATGGTGGACTATGAGACGGCCCAGAAGACCTACCGCCTGTGGGACCTGGGAGGAAGAAGACTCATCACCAGCCGGGATGTAACCTTTGATGAAAGGAAACCAGGCAAGGAAGAGATGCTTGATCCCACGCAAGCTCCAAAACAGGGAGAGTGGTTGGTGCTGCTGGAGTCAGGAGATCAAACTCCCAAAAACTGGCAAGTGGTGCTAGTACAGCACGCCGTGAAGAACAATGGTGTGGCAGGGAGAGCGGCTGCGCAGGCTGACGCAGCGGCGAGCTCCGACACTGAGTCGGAGACGTCCGAGGCCTCTGAAAACAGCTCCGAGGCCAGTGGCTCTTCAAAAGAAGAAAACTGAACTTCAGGAAAGCCAACACCACAGGAGCAACAACATTGTGAAGATCCACCAGCAACGCAACGTCGCAGCACATGACAAAGAAAACAAACTCCAAAGTACAACGTTGACATAGGAAGCTGGACTGGACTGAGCTGGTCGTGTTTGGCTCAGGGAGAGCCGCTCACTGTGGTTGAGGCGCTGGCAAGGCCCAATGCGGCCAAGTGGAAGGAGGCGGTGGACAGTGAGCTTGCGTCCATCGAAGAAAATGGCACATGGGTGCGGGTGGACAGACCCGCTAACGCTCATGTGGTGGGCTCAAAGTGGGTGCTCAGGTTGAAGCGGAAGCAAGATGATAGCATCAACGAGTACAAGGCAAGGGTCGTGGCAAAAGGAATCTCACAGCGCGCAGGGTCTGAGTACGATGAGACCTTTGCACCGGTTGTCACGTTTGCCTCAATCAGGTCCCTGCTTGCCATTGCTGCCGCCAAAGACCTTGAGATCCACCAGATGGGTGTGAAGACATCTTTCCTTTATGGGAAGCTCGACAAGGAGGTGCTAATGGAGATACCTGAAGGTGTCAAAGCACTCGAGGGTAAGGTGTGCAAGCTGGTGAAGGCATTGTACGGGCTGAAACAGGCCCCACGGATCTGGTACAAGGAGATGGACAGCTTCATGGCTGAGATCTCCTTTGCACATTGCAAGAATGAGCCCACCGTCTATGTGCGAGAGGACAAACGTGGCTTGCTACTCGTGGCATTGTACGCGGACGATCTCATCATGTGTTCTTCCTTGCAAGAGGCCCTTACAGACCTCAAGAAAAAATTGGCCAGCAAGTTTAAGATGAAGGATATGGGACCTCTCGAGTACTACCTTGGGATTGCTGTTCACCGCAACCGCAAAGCAGGCACTATCGAGCTCAACCAGACCAAGTACATCATGGACGTCTTGAAGCGCTACAACATGGAGGACTGGAAACCCGTCAGCACCCCCATGCCCTCCGACTGCAAGCTCTCCTCCTCCATGTCACCAAGCAATTAGGCAGACCGGCGGGAGATGCAAAACATTCCATACCAGTCCGTCGTTGGGAGCCTCATGTATGCGATGGTGGGAATGACCAACGACCTGACATTGCGTATGCAGTGGGTCAGGTGAGCAGGTTTGTGGCCAACCGTGGGCCACAACATTGGCAAGTGGTGAAGCGGATTTTTTGCTACCTCAAAAAGACTCGGCACGTTGGACTTCAATTTGGAGGTCTAGAAGGATCAGACTTGCTCCGAATGACATGCTACACTGACACGGACTGGGGAGGATGGATTGATGACAAGAAGTCAACCTCAGGGTTTGTCTCTCTTCTCAACGGTGGTGCGGTCTCGTGGACAAGCAGGAAGCAAGACTGCGTCTCACTTTCTACTGCTGAGGTGGAGTACATTGTACTCTCCGAAGTGTGCAAGGAAACGTAGTGGCTTCGCAGTTTGCTTGATGAGATCAAAGCACCAAAAGAGGAAGCAACCATCATCTGCATGGACAACCAAAGTGCCATTGCTATGGCAGAGGACGACATGATCTCCCGGCGTACGAAGCACATTGATATTCGGTACCACAACTCACGTGACCTTGTCGCCAAGGGTGTCGTGGAACTCGAGCATGTCACAACCAAGAAACTGCTTGCAGACTTCTTGACAAAGCCGCTAGACAGTGACTTGCATGTTGCAGGTGCTCGAGGATTTGGAATGGTGGATGCAAGAGATGAGGACTAAAGATCAAGAAAATTGACATGCACAAACACAACCTAGAGCTACAGGTTCATGCCGAAGAAAACTACCACAGCAGGTGGCTTAAGGTGCAAGGGTGAGATTGTTATTCTTCTATGCCCCATGGCCACTGCTATGGCTTAACGGACAGGCTGGGCATGCATTGCTCCCTTGGAGTAAGTCCCCCAAACCTTGTTCGCAGTGCAAGTCCAAGCGAGACACCAGAAGTGTAGCGCAATGGATAGCATGTTGGACTTAGGGACAACAGGTCCTGTGATCGAGCCTTGATGTGCGCAGGAGGTTTTTTGACCTTCCTATACAGGGGGGAAGTTTATTAGACATTCCTCCATGCATGAGAAGAGTGGGCCACTTGGCGGTCAATGGATGCGCCAGTTGGCAGACTGGTGAGGTGGTGTGGAGTGACCACTCCAAAAGTGCCACTACCCACACACCTAAGAAGCCAGGCCTAGGACTATATGTACCAGGCTCATTCCTCATTCTAATTATACAATCTGGCCTTAGATGCTCCTCACAGAGTTGTCCAAGTAAGGAACACTATAAAGAAGATTCTGGTTGGTCTAAGCCCCAGGAGTTAGTCTTTGACTAGCACCTCGCGCGAAATCCACCAAGTGTTAAGTGGACACAGTTGCTAGCAAGTGATTGCCTAGGAACTGCTCAGTGTGGAACCGTGATCCTGACGGTGATATCTTCTCCTAGCTGAAATGATAGGAGCGGACAGCAGGTGCTATTGTGTCGGCCCTGTTTTCTAGTCCGTTTGCCTCAGGCCGGTTGGCGGTATCAACTAGCAAGCACAAGGACCTTGAATAAGTAGTGGCATCGTGTGGCTACCATATAGAATGACCAACCAAAGTAGGCATGTGTCGGTGACCATGACCAAAGAATGTCACTATGTGTGGTCAACTTTGACAACTTGTAACACGAGTCACAGATGGTCAGAGGGGGAAACAATTGTTTGTGAATACTAGTTATCAAGTAGCAAGTACAAATACCTTCAATATGTAGTGTCACAGTGTGGCTACCATGCATTATGACCAAGGAAGATATGCATATTTCAATGACCATGATCAAAGAGTGTCACTTCATGTAGTCAACGTTGACAACTCACAACAAGAGTCACAGATAGTCAGAGGGGGTAACAATGGTTTGGGAACACTAGCTATCAACTGGAAAGGTAAAAGACCTTCAATACATAGTGACACGGCGTGGCAACCATGTAAAGTGACAAACCAAAGTAGGCATATGCCACTTACCATGACCAAAAGAGTTTTACTGTGTGTGGTCAACGTTGAAAACTCATAACACGAGTCACAAATGGTCAAAGGGGGAAAGAATGGGCTGGGAACACTAGTTATCAACTAGCAAGTACAAATAACTTCAACAAGTAGTGGCACGGTGTGGCTAGCGTGCACAGTGACCAACCAAAGGATGCATACGTTATTGACTATGACCAAAAAATTCCACTATGTATGGTCAATACGACTGCTCATAACACGATTCACAAATGGTCAGAGGGAGATACAATTGTTTGGGAACCCTATTTATTGACTAGAAAGGACAAAGAACTTCAATCTGTAGTGGCACGGTGTGGCTACTATGCATACCGAGCAACCAAACTAGGCATATGTGACTGACCATGACCAAAGAATTTTAGTATGGGTGGTCAACGGTCACAACCCTTAACACGAGTCACACATGGTCAGAGGGGGAAACAATGGTTTCGGAATCTTGTTTTTCAACTAGGAAGGACAACGACCTTAAACACGTAGTAGCACTGTGTGGCTGCCATGCACAATGACTGACCAAAGTAGCATATATAATGCCATCGACCAAAGAAATCCGCTGTGTGTGGTCAACGTTGACAACTCATAATACGAGTCAGGAATGGTGAGAGGGGGAAAGAATGGTTTGGAAACCCCAGGTATCAACTAGCAAGTACAAGGACCTTCAATAAGTAGTGGCACGTGTTGGAATACTGAATTTATCACTGCCATACTCCCTTGGATAATCCAAGGTCTGAATAAGGTTCAGGTTCTGGCTGCGCACCGAACCAACGCAGTGCACCTCGTAAACAGATTGTTGGTCATGATCAAGAACTCAGAGGCGAGCCGCTCCTAATAACTGTGACGACGTCACAACCGCGTCCGGCTAGCGGAAAAGAAGCCATTGCTCTAGCTTTTGTCCTGTTTTGCAATATATTACCGAAGATGTTCATTCCCTTGAGTTTAACCAGAATAGTTCTTCCCATCCTGTTCCCTTTGGTTTCGTGGCTTTGCCGTTGTGTCCTCACTCTGCTTGTACTTTTGCTCATCTGACCTTTGCCAACACTCTCATTTCACAGTTCTTGACCTCGTCACTTCCGCTCCTTTGCTCAGTACCCGGCACTCCATCACTCTTGCCACTCTCGGTCTCTCTCTTTCTCATCTATGTTCTATACTGCCTCGCATCCTCAGTGACGTAGCTCTCTACAAGCTCGGCAACTAACTTCTCAGGACCGCTCTCGCTTCCGTCACCCTGCTGATGTACTCGTCCATGTTATGCTGCTTCTGCCTGGTTCTGCATTTGCCGTCCTTTCTCAGTACACTCTTTTGACATGGTAGCAGAGCATCAGGCAACATTCCCTGGTACTCCCTGACCCTGTCATCTTGCTATCGCTGCCAGCAACCTGCTCCTCTGATCTGCCGTCCTCTGTCTTCCATAGCGCCTCGCCAACAGTTGACATCAGCAGCATCGCTTGAAGTACTTCACATACTGAAGAAACGTCTTGTCATCCTGCAAAAAGCCCTGCGCCCATCTCGCGCCTAAGGCTGACACTTGGTGACCCACTGTCAGTAACAGCCGGAAGCAGCTCCTGAGTTGCCGTCTGTCAATCGCCTTCCACAAAGCTTCGTGCCCCTCGCCGCTTGTCCATTCTCGACATTCAACTGCCACAAACGACTCCGTCTTCCTCATCTGCGGCACTTGCCCTTATCTCCTCCATATGCCTCATTTGCATCAGCGCTCGCGCATCCCTCGCCTCGAGCCGCACCCTCGCATTGCCTTCTCGCATCATCGGCAGCAGCAGGTTACCAACTACTGTCAGGTTATTGGACACCTCCAGCCATCTGCTCCCGCTTCGAGCCAAGTGGGATACAAGCCGTCACTCTCCTGACAGCAGAGCAACTGGTTGTCCTGTTCGGACAAACCGCCGGTACGCCATCTTGATCCTGCTGTCATCTTCTCCTCTTGATCATTCGCAGCACTTCCATTGTCCTCATCAGCCTCCTCTCTGTTAGCCTTCATAATGTGCCCACTGCCCCCTCCAGCTGCCCTCCATGCCAATTTCATTTCAGCTCCATCCTCAACTACATCAGCCTCCTCCTCATCGCCATCCTGATCACCTCACAGCGCACGTGATCTTGCCCCTGTGCCCACTCAGTCAGCAGCAGCTCCTTTGCCATCATCCGCCTTCACCATGTGCTCGGTACATGGACCCGCCCGGTCCCATCGCCCATTTCTGGATGACCTGCGCCCACGCTGATTTCTTCTCTGCGCACGCGGCTCGCCCCTGCGCCCAGATTTTTTCATCATCCTCTTTCGCCTGAGCATCATCCAGCTTCAGCATCCGTGGCACGAGCCAGCTGTTCGCTTCACAGCAGCCTGCAACCACGTCAGCAGCAAAATTATCGCGGTGCATTGGCACCTGCCTTCCCCTTGTCACATTCTACTCCTCTACTTCGCAGTGCACATGGTTTTGCCCCTGCGCCCACTCATCCAACCATTGATCCTCAGCCATCATCTGCTTTTGCTCCTTCCGCTCGATACACGGATTCGCTCGCTCGGACCGCCAATCTCGCGGTGACTTGCGCCCACACCAATTTCTCTGCAGCGCACAAGGCTCGCCCCTGCGCACACTCTGGCATCCCTCCGTACGCATCGCTCTTCCTCAAGTTTCCACTGTCGGCATCAGAAGTTGCCCGGCCAAGCCATCAACCTTGCAGGCTTGGCCGGGCAACGGCCTGCACCCAAGCCGACCTTCTCTTCAGTGCACGTGGTCCCATCCCTGCACACAAACATTTGCATCCTCATCACTCCTCAGCAGCAGCGGCACTCCCTCTTGCCAAAGCATCGGACACCTCCAGTCTTACAGCTTGTCTGGCCTGAGCAAAACTGGAGCACAAGCCGTCACTTCTCCAGTGGCAGTGGAAGCACTTACTCCACCTCCTCTACCTTTCTTTTTGTCTTCCTCGTCTTGACTCCTCCACTCCTTCTCCAGCACCCGCATCTGTAGCAGAAGCCAAGCAACAAAGGCATAGTCACCAAGCCACTGGACCCGGACACCACCCGTCTCCCTGCTTGATGAAGCTAACCGGTGGAACAAGCTATTGTATCCATGGTCCTGAATTCCTGAGTCACTGCGCCTCTTTGCACTTCTCTTGGACTCACCAAGCTTGCTGTGGCAGAGCACTCTTTGAGCGCGGCGTTGTGGCAGCACCCTCCATTCCTTCATCCCCAGCATCGAGCCCCACTACAACCTCCGGCATCTCAAACACCGTCTCTCTGAGGGATCATACTAAGGAGAATGAGCTCTTGACGGTATCCCATTGGAACAGCATCAGCATCAAGGCCATATCACCAAACGGACTTGATGAATCAACGGTTCCTCTCGGCACTCCCTACACTCAAGCAGACCATGAGAAATAACACAGTCACTGCCATTCTTTGTGTTCAACCTTCAGTGAAGCCAATCTACTTCAATGACTGTTCAATACCTAGTCGAGCACTGACTGATGTTGTTGGTCATCTTCCATAGTGCCTACGGGACTCCCCTCAACTGCACAGGAAAAGAGATGGTTCCACACACAACCATCAATGGAGAGTTGAACTGATACTCAATCTTGGGAGACTCCAGTTTCCCACGTTCAACCTCCGACAGGTACTCCTTGGTCTCCTGAACTCGGTATTTCTTCTTGGTGCCAAATGCATCGAAGCCCTTCTGAAGGAGGCGCTCATCCTCACCACCCATCGTTCTCTTCACCCACTCATCAGGTGACCATACGAAGACTTTTTTGAGACCTGGCTATCCCCGTATCTGACCTGTGCACCACTTCCTCTCCAGTGTTGAGTTCAGAGGGGGCTGTTGGAATATTGAAGTCAACACTGACATACTCCCTTGGATACTCCAAGCTCTGAATAAGGTTCAGGTTCCGGCTGCGCACCGAACAACCACAAACCACCTTGCCAAAGGATTGTCGGTCACAATCGAGAACTCAAAGGCGAGCCGTCCCTGATAACTGCGACCACGTCGCAACCACGTCCGGCTAGCGGAAAAGAAGCTGTTGCTCTAGCTTTTGTCCTGTTTTGCAATATATTACCGAGGATGTTCATTCCCTCGAGCTTTACCAGAACAGTTCTTTCAATCTGTTCCCTTTGGTTCCGCGGCTTTGCCGCCGTATCCTCCCTCTGCCCGTAGTTTGCTCATCTTGCCTTCGCCAACACTCTCAGTTCACGGTTCTTAACCTTGTCACTTCTGCTCCTTTGCTCAGTACCCGACACTCCATCACTCTCGCTTCTCTTGGTCTCTCTCTCTCTCATCAAAGTTCCGGACTGCCTCACATCCTCAGTGACGTAGCTCTCGGCAAGCTCTGCAACTAACTTCTTGGGACCGCTCTCGCTTCCGTCACCGTACTGACGTACTCGTGCATGTTCCGCTCCTTCTACCTGCTTCTGCATTTGCCATCATTTCTCATTGCATTCTACTGATAGCATGGTGTGGCTACCATGTACAATGACCAACCAACGTAGGCATGTGTCACTGACCATGACCAAAGAATGTCACTATGTGTCGTCACCTTTGACAACTCATAACACAAATCACAATAGTTATCGATAAACAAGTACAAGGACATTTAATATGTAGTGGCACAGTCAGGCTACCATGCACAGTGACCAACTAAAGTATGCATATGTCCATGACCATGAACAAAGAATTTCACTTCATGTGGTCAACGTTGACAACTCACAACAAGAGTCACAGATAGTGACAGGGGGTAACAATGGTTTGCAGATACTAGCTATCAACTAGAAAGAATACAGCTGTTAAGTACGTAGTGACAAGGCGTTGCAACCATGTACAGTGACAAACCAAAGTATGCATATGCCACTAACCATGACCAAAAGAGTTTCACAGTGTGTGGTCAACGTTGATAGCTCATAACAGGAGTTTCAAATGGTGAGAGGAGAAAAAATGGGTTGGGAACACTAGTTATCAACTAGCAACTACAAAGACCTTCAACAAGTAGTGGCACAGTGTGGCTAGCGTGCACAGTGACCAACCAAAGGATGGAAACGTCACTGACTATGACCAAAGAAGTCCACTATGTGTGGTCAACATTGACAAGTCATGACACGATTCACAAATGGACAAATGGAGAGACAATGGTTTGGGAACCCTATGTATCAACTAGAATGGCTAAAGAACTTCAATACAGAGTGGCACGGTGTGGCTACTATGCACACCGAACAACCAAACTAGTCATATGTCACTGACCATGACCGAAGAATTTCAATATGGGTGGTCAACGTTCACAACGCATAACACGAGTCACAAATGGTAAGAGGGAGAAACAATGGTTTTGGAATATTAGTTTTCAACTAGCAAGTACAACGACCTTCAATAGATAGTAGCACGGTGTGGCTACCATGCACAATGATCAACCAAAGTAGGCATATGTACTGCCTTTCGCTAAAGAAATCCGCTGTGTGTGGTCAACTTTGACAACTCATAACACGAGTCACAAATGGTCAAAGCGGGAAACAATGGTTTGTGAATACTAGTGCTCGATTAGCAAGTACAAAGCCATTTGATATGTAGTGGCACAGAGAGGCTACCATGCACAGGGACCAACCAAAGTATGCATATGTCGCTAACCATGACCAAAACGTTTCATTTCATGTGGTCAACATTGACAACTCACAACAAGAGTCATAGATAGTCAGAGAGGATAACAATGGTTTGGGAATACTAGCTATCAAGTAGAAAGCACAAAGACCTTCAGTACGTAGTGACATGGCGTAGCAACCATGTACAGTGACAAACCAAAGTAACCATATGCCACTAACCATGACCAAAAGAGTTTTGTAGGGTGTGGTCAACGTTGAAAACTCATAACACGAGTCCCAAATGGTCAGAGGGGTTAACAATGGGTTGGGAACACTAGGTATGAGCTAGCAAGTACAAAGAGCTTCAACAAGTAGTGGCACGGTGTGGCTAGCGTGCACAGTGATCAGCCAAAGGATGCATACGTCACTGAGTATGACCAAAGAAGTCCACTATGTGTGGTCAACATTGACAACTCATAACACGAGTCACAAATAGTCAGAGGGAGAGAAAATGGTTTGGGAACCCTATGTATTGACTAGAAAGGATAAATAACGTCAATACCTAGTGGCACGGTGGGGCTACTATGCACAGCGAACAACCAAACTAGGCATATGTCACTGACCATGACCAAAGAATTTCAGTATGGGTGGTCAACCTTCACAGCCCATAACATAAGTCACAAATGGTCAGAGGGGGAAGCAATGGTTAAGAATATTAGTTTGAAACTAGCAAGTACAACGACCTTTAATAAGTAGTAGCACGGTGTGGCTACCATGTACAATACCCAACCAAATAGGCATGTGTCACTGACCATGACCAAAGAATGTCACCATGTGTGGTCAACTTTGACAACTCATAACACGAGTCACAAATGGTCATAGGGGGAAATAATGGGTTGTGAATACAAGTTATTGATTAGCAAGTACATACACCTTCAATATGTAGTGGCAGAGTTTAGCTACCATGCAGAGTGGCCAACCAAAGTATGCATACGTCACTGAGCATGACCAAAGAATTTCACTTTATGTGGTCAACGTCGACAACTCACATCAAGAGTCACAAATAGTAAGAGGGGGTAACAATGGTTTGGGAACACAGGCTATCAACTAGAAAGCACAAAGACCTTTAGTACGTAGTGACACGGCGTGGCAACCATGTACAGTGACAAACCAAAGAAGGCATACGCTACTACCCATGACCAAAAGAATTTCACAGTGTGATCAACATTGAAAACTCATAACACGAGTCACAAATGGTCAGAGAAGGAAACACTGGGTTCAGAACAATAGTTATCAACTGTCAAGTACAAAGACCTTCAATAGTTAGAGGCACGGTGTGGCTAGTGTGCACAATGACCAACCAAAGGATGCATACGTCACTCAGTATGACCAAAGAAAACGACTATGTGTGGTCAACAATGACAACTCATAACACGAGTCACAAGTCGTCATTGGGAAATACAATGGTTGGGAAACCCTATGTATCGACTAGAAAGGACAAAGAACTTCAATACGTAGTGGCACGGCATGGCTGCTATGCACAGCAAATAACCAAACTGGGCATATGTCAGTGATCATAACCAAAGAATTTCAGTATGGGTGGTCAACGTTCACAACCCATAACACGAGTCACAAATGGTCAGAGGGGAAAACAATGGTTTTGGAATATTAGTTTTCAACTAGCAAGTACAACGACCTTGAATAAGTAGTAGCACGTTGTGGCTACCATGCACAGTGACCGACCAATGAAGGCATATGTACTGCCTTTGACCAAATAAATCCGCTGTGTGTGGTCAACGTTGACAACTTATAATACGAGTCACAAATGGTCACAGGGGCAAACAATGGTTTCAGAAAACCAGGTATCAACTAGCAAGCACAAGGACCTTCAATACGTAGTTGCACGGTGTGGCTACCATGTACAATGACCAACCAAAGTAGGCATGTGTCACTGACCATGACCAAAGAATGTCACTATGTGTGGTCAACTTTCACAACTTGTAACACGAGTCACAATTGGTCAGAGAGGGAAATAATGGTTTGTGAATACTAGTTATCAAGTAGCGAGTACAAATACCTTCAATATAAAGTGGCACAGTGTGGCTACCATGCACAGTGACCAACCAAGGTATGCATATGTCACTAACCATGACCAAATGATTTCACTTCATGTGGTCAACGTTGACAACTCACAACAAGAGTTACAGATAGTTAGAGGGGGGTAATAATGGTTTGGGAATTCACGCTATCAACTAGAAAGCACAAAGACCTTCAGTACGTAGTGACACATCGTGTTAACCATGTACAATGACAAACAAAAGTAGGCTTTTGCCACTAACCATGACCAATCGAAATTCACAGTGTGTGGTCAACGTTGAAAACTCATAACATGAGTCACAAATGGTCAAAGGGGGAAACAATGGGTTGGGAACACTAGTAATCATCTAGCAAGTACAAAGACCTTCAACAAGTAGTGGCACGATGTGGCTAGCGTGCACAGTGACCAATCAAAGGATGAATACGTCACTGACTATGACCAAAGAAGTCCACTATGTGTGGTGAACACTGAAAACTTATAACACAAGTCACAAATGGTCAGAGGGAGAGACAATGGTTTGGGAACCCTATGTATTGACTAGAAAGGCCAAAGCACTTCAATACGCACTGGCTCGGTGATGCTACTATACACACCCAACATCCAAACTAGGCACATGTCACTGACCATGACCAAAGAATTTCTTTATGGGTGGTTAATGTTCACAACCCAAAACAAGAGTCACAAATGGTCAGAGAGGGAAACAATGGTTTAGGATATTATTTTAAAACTAGCAAGTACAATGACCTTCAATAAGTAGTAGCACAGTGTGGCTACCATGTACTGTAACCAACCAAAGTATGCATATGTCACTGACCATGACCAAAGAATTTCACTTCATGTGGTCAACGTTGACAACTCACAACAAGAGTCACAAATATTAACAGGGCGTAACAATGGTTTGGGAACACCGGCTATCAACTAGAAAGCACAAAGACCTTCAGTATGTAGTGACGCTGCGTGGCAACCATGTAAAGTGACAGACCAAAGTAGGCATATGCCAGTAACCATGACCAATAGAATTTCACAGTGTGGTCAACATTGAAAACTCATAACATGAGTCACAAATGGTCAGAAGAGGAAACAATGGGTTGAGAACACTAGTTATCAACTAGTAAGTAAAAAGACCTTCAACAAGTAGAGGAATGCTGTGGCTAGCGTGCACTTTGACCAATCAAAGGATGCATACGTCATTGACTACGACCAAAGAAGTCCACTATGTGTGGTCAACATTGACAAATCATAACACGAGTCACAAATGGTAAGATGAAGAGACAATGGTTTGGGATCCCTGTGTATCGACTACAAAGGACAAAGAACTTCAATACGTAGTGGCACGCTGTGGCTACTATGCACACCGAACAACCAAAATAGGCATAGGTCATTAACCATGACCAAAGGATTTCAGTATGGGTGGTCAACGTTCACAACCCATACCACGAGTCACAAATGGTCAGAATGGGAAACAATGGTTTGGGAATACTACCTTTTAGCTAGCAAGTACAACCACCTTGAATAAGTAGTAGCACAGTGTGGCTACCATGCATAATGACCGACCAAAGTAGGCATATGTACTGCCTTTGACCAAAGAAATCCGCTGTGTGTGGTCAACATCGACAACTCATTATACAAGTCACAAATGCTCAGAATGGGAAACAATGGTTTGTGAATACTGGTTATAAATAAGACAGTACAAATACCTTCATTATGTAGTGACACAATGTGGCTACCATGCACAGTGACCAACCAAAGTATGCATATTTCACTAACCATGACCGAAGAATTTCACTTCATGTGGTCAACGTTGACAACTCACAACAAGAGTCTCAGATAGTCCGAGGGGGGTAACAATGGTTTGGGAACACTGGCTATCAACTAGAAAGCATAAAGACCTTGCGTACGTATGACACGGCGTGGAAACCATGTACAATGTCAAACCAAAGTAGGCATATGCCACTAACCATGACGAAAAGAATTTTACAGTGTGTGGTCAATGTTGAAACCTCTTTAGACGAGTCACAAATGGTCAGAGGGGGAAACAATGGATTGGGAGCACTAGTCATCAACTAGCAAGTACAAACACCTTCAATAAGTAGAGGCACAGTGTGGCTAGCGTGCACAGTGACCAACCAAAGGATGCATACATTACTGACTATGACCATAGAAATCCACTATGTGTGGTCAACGTTGACAACTCATAACATGAGTCAAAAATGGTCAGAGGGAGCGACAATGGTTTGGGAACCGTGTGCATTGACTAGAAAGGACCAAGAACTTCAATATGGAATGGCACGGTTGGGTACTATGCACACTGAATAACCAAACTAGGCATATGTCACTGACCATGACCAAAGAATTTCAGAATGGGTGGTCAACGTTCACAACCCATAACACCAGTCACACATGGTCAAAGGGGGAAACAATGGTTTCAGAATATCAGTCGGAGTATAAGTAGTAGCATGGTGTGGCTACCATGCACAATGACCGACCAAAGTAGGCATATGTATTGCCTTTGAACAAAGAAATCCGCTCTGTGTGGTCAACTTTGACAACTCTGAATACGAGTCACATATGATCAGAGGGGGAAACAATGGTTTGGGAACACCAGGTATCAACTAGCAAGCACAGGGACCTTTAAAAAGTAGTGGCACGGTGTGACTACCATGTACAATGACGAACCAAAGTAGGCATTTGTCCCTGTCCATGACCAAAGAACGTTTCTATATGTGGTCAACTTTGACAACTCATAACACGAGTCACAAATGGTCAGAGGGAGGAATAATGGTTTTTTAATACTATTCATTGATTAGCAGGTACAAAGAGATTAAATATGTAGTGGCACTATGTGGCTACCATGCACAGTGACGAACCAAAGTATGTATATGTCACTGACCATGACCAAAGAATTTCACTTAACGTGGTCAACGTTGACAACTCACAACAAGAGTCACAGATAGTCAGAGGGGGAAACAATGGTTTGGGAATAGTGGCTATCAACTAGAAAGCACAAAGACATTAAGTGCGTAGTGACATGGCGTGGCAACCATGTACAGTGACAAACCAAAGTATGCATATACCAGTGACCATGACCAGAAGAACTTCACAGTGCGTGGTCAACGTTGAAAACTCATAACACGAGTCACAATTTATCAGAGGGGGAAACTATGGGTTGGGTACACTAGTTATCAATTAGCAAGTACAAAGACCTTCAACAAGTAGTGGCACGGTGTGGCCAGCGTGCACAGTGACCAACCAAAGGATGCATATGTCACTAACTATGACCTAAGAAATCCACTAGGTGTGGTCAACATTGATAACTCATAACACGAGCCACAAATGGTCAGAATGAAAGACAATGGTCTGGGAACCCTATGTATCGACTAGAAAGGACAAAGAACTTCAATACGCAGTGATACAGTGTGGCTAGTATGCACACCAAACAACCAAACTAGGCATATGTCACTGACCATGACCAAATAATTTTAGTAGGGGTGGTCAACATTCACAACCCATAACACGAGTCACAAATGGTCAAAGGGGGGAAACATTGGTTTCGGAATATTAGTTTCCAAGTAGCAAGTACAACGACCTTCAATAAGTAGTAGCACGGTGTGGCTACCATGCACAATGACCGACCAAAGTAGGCATATGTACTCCCTTTGACCAATGAAATCCACTGTGTGCGGTCAACATTGACAACTCATGATATTTGTCACAAATGGTGAGACGGGAGAACGATGGCTTTGGAACACCAGGTTGTTATAATGAAGCCTTGACAATAGATGAAATTATCAATCTTGGTCTCAATAACAGTTCAAGTCCAACGATTGAGCCACCTTGACCAACGGCTCTCCCGTCACTCAACCGTTTGGACCGTACCGTCAAGTCATCCCCTAATTAGGTGACATCTGTCACTTGCGTCCGGCTAGTGGAAAGAAGCCATTGCTCTGCTTGTTTGTCCTGTTGTGTCTTTTTATACCAAGGATGTTCATTCCCTCAAGCTAACCGGAACACTTATGTTCATCCTGTTCCCTTTGGTTCCGCGGCTTCGCCGCTGTGCTCTCGTTCTTCTCGCTCCTACAGTCTTTTACCCACCACTCTCTCCTCACAGCTCTTCGCTTCGTCACCTTCGGTCCCTTGATCAACCTCATCATGTCACTTGCTTCGCTCTCCTCTCCTCCTGCCTACCTCGGAGCTCCGGCGCCTCACCTCTCTCATTGCTCTACAACTTACTTCATGGGCCCGCACTCACCTTTCTACTTCCGTCACTTTGCTACCAATCTCCTGCATGATCCATTGATTCTGCTTTCTTTTGCTCTTACTGCACCCATTCCTTGCATTCTTCTGACATGGTGTCAGAGCATCAGGGGACATCACCTGGTGTCCCGTGACCAAGTCATCAATCTGCCGCCATTACTGCTTCCCCTCTCGGATCTACACTCCTCCGCCGCCATCACTGCCACTTCGCACTTCTCCGCTTTGTCAGCAGCTGACATCAGCAGTACCGCTTGAAGTGCTCCTCGCGTTAAAGAAACGTCTCGTCATCCTGGGAAAGCCATATGCTGATTCTGCGCCCGTGGCCGACAATTGGTGACCTGTCGTTCACAACAGCGGAAAGCAGCTCCCAAAGCTCCGCCTATTGTCAACTTCCAAGAAGCTTCCTGCCATCCACAATCTGCTACCTCTTGTCACCTCAGCCACTGCAAGTGCCTCCGTCTTCCTCACCTCCCCTCATCAGCCGGCCCTATTGCATTAGCCTCAGCCTCCTCAGCTCCTCTGCTTTCTCCCTCTCGAGCCGCATCCTTGCACTGCCTTCTCACGTTGTTGGCAGCAGTAGCGTAACTCTCGCCGTGAGGACATCGGATACCACTAGTTTTCTTGCTCCCATTGCGAGCCAACTGGGGAACAAGCCGTCACTCTCCTAACATCAGCGAACTTGTGTCCCTGCTTGCCGCATGACTTCGACCGCTATAGCCAACTTCCTTTCACCGTCAGGACATTGGACACTGCAAGTCTTCCTGCCCGTCGGTCTCTTGCCAACTGGGGAACAATCCGTCACTCTCCTGGAAGTAGAGTACTTGGCCGCCTCACTCGCGCTCACTACTGCGCCGCCTCCCTTCTCGCCATCTTCTGCCTGACGCGACATCCATCCTCCGCCTCCGCCACGCCCTCATCGTCATCAGCCTTCCCCTTCTTCATCTCCGCGTCATCTTCATCTTCATCTTCCTCTGTTGCCTTCGCCCCTCGTCCTCCTTCTTCAACCAAGCCTCATCAGCCTTCCTTGCGCTGCCCATCATCATCTGCATCGTCCGCGCCAGCTCCGCATCAGCCTTCTTTATCAGCGCACGTGGTTCCACCCCTGCGCCCACTCAGCCAGCACCTGTCTCCTCTTTTCCACCGTCATCGTTCCATCGTCCGCTCGGCACAAGGACCCGCTCGGTCGCATCGCCCGTTCCGTGACGACCTGCGCCCACGCCAAAACTTACGTAGCGCACGTGGTTTTGCCCCTGCGCCCACTTCTAACTTACTTGTCTATGCTCGCTTATCCACAGCATATGTGGCCAGCACACGGACCTGCATGCGCTGGCTGCCCGCTTTGCAGCAGCCTGCACCCACGCCGGCAATAGATTTCTCGCGGCGCATTGGCAACTGCCTTCCCCTTGCCGCATTCTATCCCTGTATCACAGCACCGCACGTGGTTTTGCCCCTGCACCCACTCCTCCGCTCAGCATTCCTTTGCCATCATCTGCTTGACACAAGGATCCACCCGGTCGCATCGCTCTTTCCGTGAAGACCTGCGCCCACGCCGAAACTTCCGCAGCACACCTGGTTTCGCTCCTGCGCCCACTTCTCCATCGCCTTCCTCCGCCATCATCCGCCTTCATCATCTGCTCAGTCGCACTGCCATTTTTACGTTGTCACCCTTGTGCAATGTGTGATCACCTTCAAGATTCTGGTCGTAACTTCTCCCTCATCAGTACCTACCGTCCTCTTCCTGGCACTCCATCCTCCCCGCTGCAGCTCTCCTCCACTTCTATGGAAGAGCAACGACGTACTATCCTTCTCTAAAATGAATTCACCTCCCTAACCGATAACATTGCTCCACTTTGCTTCACACCCGATGGGATTCACAACTTGGAACGATGCCGTTGTCAACTGCGACGTGAAATCGCCACCTTGGATATATACGGATAGAACCTCCTTGACATACTACAAAACCTTGGAAGCAGAGAAGCCCACAGAACAGTACGAGGAAGACGGGAGTATGGCAATGCCAAACTCAACTGTGAGGTCTTCTCTACATGAGCACTTATGACGAGTTCCACCACATCATTCTGGCACACCGTTATCAGGCTGTCTTCCGGACTATCCACGCTCTTAGGGACTACTATTCAAATAGAGGAGCAGAATCCCCAGCCCCCGTCCGGCCGCTCTTGACCCTCCTCCATATAGTGAACTTATGGAGGAACGACGATTTGAGCTGTAACCCTTCATCACATATCACAGGAGAATGGATGAAGAAGCACAACCTCGAGCCATCAAAGAACGGCCTCGCACTCCGCAATCTCCCACATCCTCTAATGGGGTGGAATACTGGGAGCGTTACTACTGACCATTCCCCTTGTCTTCTTGCCTCTTGTCAAGCTTCAAGGGGGGTGTTATAATGAAGCCTTGAAAAGAGATAAAATATCAATATTGGTCTAAAAAACGTTTCAAGTCCAACGACTGAGCCACCTTGACCAACGGCTCTCCGGTCACTTGACAGTTCGGACCCTACCATCAAGTCATCACCTAAAAAACTGACATCTTTCACCCGCGTCCGGCTAGCAGAAAGAAGCCGTTGCTTTGCTTGTTTGTTCTGTTGTGTATTTTTATACCAAGGATGTTCATTCCCTCGAGCTAACCAGAACAGTTCTGTTCATCTTGTTCCCTCTAGTTCTGCGGCTTCACTGCTGTTCTCTCGCTCTGCTCGCTCCTACCGTCTTTTGCCCACCACTCTGTCCTCGTAGCTCTTCGCTTCGTCACTGTCGGTCCTTCGCTCAACCTCATCACGTTACTTGCTTCGTTCTCCTCTTCTCCTGCCTACCTCGGAGCCCCGGCGCCTCACCTCTCTCAAGGCTCTACGACTTACTCCGTGGGCCCGCACTCACCTTTCTGCTTCCGTCACTTCGCTACCAATCTCCTGCATGATCCATTGCTTCAGCTTGCTTCTGCCCTTGCCGCCCCCAGTCCTTGCATTCTTCTGACATGGTATTAGAGCATCACCCGACATCACCTGGTGCCCCGTGACCAAGTCATCAATCTGCCGCCGTCACTGCTTCCCCTCTCGGATCTACACTCCTCCGCCGCCATCACCGCCACTTCGCACTTCTCCGCTTCATCAGAAGCTGACATCAGCAGTACTGTTTGAAGTGCTCCTCGCGCTAAAGAAACATCTCGTCATCCTGGGAAAGCCCTGCGCCCATTCTGCGCCCATGGCTGACAATTGGTGACCTTTCGTCCACAACAGCTGAAAGCAGCTCCCGAGCCGCCGCCTATTGTCAACTTCCAAGAAGCTTCCTACCATCTACAATGTGCTACCTCTTATCACCTCAGCCGCCGCAAGTGCCTCCGTCTTCCTCAACTCCCATCATCAGCCAGCCCAATTACATCAGCCTCAACCTCCTAAGCTCCTCTGCTTTCTCCCTCTCGAGCTGCATCCTTGCACTGCCTTCTCACGTTGTCACCAGCAGCAGTGTGAATCTCGCCGTGAGGACATCAGACACCACCAGTCTTCCTGCTCCCATTGCGAGCCAACTGGGGAACAAGTTGTCACTCTCCTGACATCAGTGAACCAGTGTCCCTGCTTGCTGCATGAGTTCCACCGCTGCAGCCAACATCCTCTCACTGTCAGGACATCGGACACCGCCACTCTTCCTGCTCGTCGGTCTCTTGCCAATTGGGGAACAAGCCGTCACTCTCCTAGAAGTAGAGTACTTGGCCACCTCACTCGCACTCACTACTGTGCCGCTTCCCTTCTCGCCATCTTATGCCCGAAGCGACCTCCATCCTCCGCCTCTGCCACGCCCTCATCTTCATCAGCCTTCCCCTTCTTCATCTCCGCGTCATTTTCATCTTCATCTTCCTCTGTTGCCTTCGCCCCTCAGCCTCCTGCCTCAACCCAGCCTCATCAGCCTTCCTCGCGCTGCCCATCATCATCTGCATCGTCCGTGCCACCTCCGCATCAGCCTTCTTCATCAGCGCACGTGGTTCCACCCCTGCGCCCACTCAGCCAGCAACTATCTCCTCTTTTCCACCGTCATCGTTCCATCTTCTGCTGGGTACAAGGACCCACTCGGTCGCATCTCCCGTTCCACAACGACCTGCGCCAACGCCGAAACTTCTGTAGCGCACATTGTTTCGCCCCTGCGCCCACTCCTATTTCACTCATTTCTGCTTGCTTATCCACAGCATCTGTGGCCAGCACACGGACCTGCACGCGCTGACTGCCCAATTTGCAGCAGCCTGCACCCACGCTGGTAGCAGATTTCTCGCGGCGCATTGGCAACCGCCTTCTCCTTGCCGCATTCTATCCCTCTATCACAGCAGCACACGTGGTTTGGCCCCCTGCACCCACTCCTCCGCTCAGCATTCCTTCGCCATCATCTGCTCGGCACAAGGATCCACCCAGTCACATCGCTCTTTCCGCGTCAACCTGCGACCACACCGAAACTTCCGCAGCGCACGTGGTTTTGTTTCTGCACCCACTTCTCCATCACCTTCCTCTGCCATCATCCGCCTTCATCATCTGCTCAGTCGCACCGCCATTTGTAAGTTGTCATCATTCTACAATATCTGATCACCTTCAAGATTCTGGTCATGACTTCTCCCTCATCAGCACCTACTGTCCTCTTCCTGGCACTTCATCCTACCCACTGCAGCTCTCCTTCACTTCTATGGAAGAGCAAGGACGTACCATCCTTCTTTAGAATGAAGTCACCTCCCTAACCGGTAACATTGCTCCACTTTGATTCACACCCGATGGGAGTCACAACTTTGAACGATGGCGTCGTCAACTGCGACGTGAAATCGCCACGTTGGACATATACGGATATAACCTCCTTGACGTACTGCAAAAAATTGGAAGCAGAGAAGCCCGCAGAACAGCACGAGGAAGACGAGAGTATGGCATTGCCCAAACTCAACTGCGAGATCTTCTCTACATGAGCACTTACGACGAGTTCAACCCCATCATTGTGGCACATCGTCATCAGGCTATCTTCCGGACTATCCACGCTCTTAGGGACTACTGTTCAAACACAGGAGAAAAATCCCTAGACCCCCGGCCGGCCGCTCTTGACCCTCCTCCATATAGTGAACTTCTGGAGGAACGCCGATTTCAGCTGCAACCATTCATCAGAGATCACAGGAGAATGGAGGAAGAAGCAGAACTTTGAGCCATCAAAGAACAGCCTCGAACTCCGCAATCTCCCACATCCTCTAATGGGGTGGAATACTGGGAGCGTTACTACCGACCATTCCCCTTGCCTTCTTACCTCTTGTCAAGCTTCAAGGGGGGTGTTAGAATGAAGCCTTGACAAGAGATGAAAATATCAATCTTGGTCTCAATAACGGTTCAAGTCCAACGACTAAGCCACCTTGACCAACGGCTCTCCAGTCACTCGACCGTTCTAACCCTACCGTCAAGTCATCCCCTAATAGAATGACACCTGTCACCCGCGTCTGGCTAGCAGAAAATAGCCGGTGATTGCTTAATTGGCCTGTTGTATCTTTTTATACCAGGGATGTTCATTCCCTCGAGCTAGCCCGAAGAGTTGTGTTCATCCTGTTCCCTCTGGTTCTACGGCTTCGCCGCCGTGCTCTCGCTCTGCTTGCTCCTACCGTCTTTTGCCCACCACTCTCTCCTCGCAGCTCTTTGCTTTGTCACCTTCGGTCCTTTGCTCAACCTCATTGGGTCACTCGCTTCGCTCTCCTCTCCGCCTGCGTACCTCGGAGCCCTAGGCCTCGCCTATCCCAAGGCTCTGCGACTAACTCCATGGGCCTGCACTCACCTTTCTGCTTCCGTCACTTTGCTTCCAAGCTCCTGCATAATCAATTGCTTCTGCTTGCTTCTGCTCTTCCTGCCCCCATTCCTTGCATTTTTCTGACACAGCTATCAACTAGCAAGCACAGGGACCTTCAATAAATAGTAGCACGGTGTGGCTACCATGTATGATGACCAACCAAAGAAAGCATGTGTCACTGACCATGACCAAAGGATGTCACTATGCGTGGTCAACTTTAACAGCTCATAACACAAGTCACAAATGGTCAGAGGGGGAAACAATGGTTTGTGAATACTAGTTCTCAATTAGCAAGTACAAAGACCTTCAATATGTAGTGGCACAGTGTGGCTACCATGCACAGTGACCAACCAAAGTATGCATATGTCACTGACCATGACCAAAGCATTTCACTTCATGTGGTCAACGTTGACAACTCACATCAAAAGTCACAGATAGTCACAGGGGGTAACAATGGTCTGAGAACACTGGCTATCAACTAGAAAGCACAAAGACCTTCAGTACGTAGTGACATTGCGTGGAAACCATGTACAGTGACAAACCAAAGTAGGCATATGCCACTAACCATGACCAAAAGAATTTCACAGTGTGTGGTCGACTTTGAAAACTCATAACACGGGTTGCAAATGGTCAGAGGCAGAAACAATGGGTTGGGAACACTAGTCATCAACTAGCAAGTACAAAGACCTTCAACAAGTAGTGGCACGTTGTGGCTAGCGTGCACAATGACAAACCAAAGGATGCATACGTCACTAAGTATGTCCAAGTAAGTCCACTATGTGGGGTCAACATTGACAACTCATCACACGAGTCACAAATGGTCAAAGGGAGAGACAATGGTTTGGGAACCCCATGTATCGACTAGAAAAGGACAAATTACTTCAATACATAGTGGAACGGTGTGGCTACTATGCACACTTAACAACCAAACTAGGCATATGTCACTGACCATGACCAAAGAATTTCAGTACGGGTAGTCAACTTTCACAACCCATAACACGCGTCACAAATGGTCAAAGGGGAAAACAATGGTTTTAGAATGTTAGTTTTCAACTAGCAAGTACAATGACCTTCAATAAGTAGTAGCACGGTGTGGCTACCATGTACAATGACCAACCAAAGTAGGCATATGTATTGCCTTTGACCAATAAAATCGGTTGTGTGTGGTCAACATTGACAAGTCATAATACAAGTCACAAATGGCCTAGGGGGGGGAACAATGGTTTGAGAACTACAGGCATCAACTAGCAAGCACAGGGACCTTCAATAAGTAGTGGCACGGTGTGGCTGCCATGTACAATGACCAACCAAAGTAGGCATGTGTCACTGACCATGACCAAAGAATCTCACTATGTGTGGTCATCTTTGACAACTCATAACATGAGTCACAAGTGGTCAAAGGGGGAAACAATGGTTTGAGCATACTAGTTATTGATTAGTAAGTACAAAGTGTGGCAGAGTGTGGCTACCATGCACAGTGACCAACCAAAGTATGCATATGCCACTGACCATGACCAAAGAATTTCACTTCATGTGGTCAACGTTGACAACTCACAACAAGAGTCACATATAGTCAGAGGGGGTAACAATGGTTTGGTAATACTGGCTATCAACTGGAAAGCACAAAGATCTTTGATACGTAGTGACACGGCGTGGCAACCATGTACAGTGACAAACCAAAGTAGGCACATGCCACTAACCATGACCAAAAGATTTTCACAGTGTGTGTTCAATGTTGAAAAGTCATAACACGAGTCACAAATGGTCAGAGGGGGAAACAATGGGTTGAGAACACTCGTTATCAACTCGCAAGTACAGAGACCTTCAACAACTAGAGGCATGGTGTGGCTAGCGTGCTGTTCAACCAAAGGATGCATACGTCACTGACTATGACCAAAGAAGTGCACTATGTGTGGTCAACATTGACAACTCATAACACAAGTCACAAATGGTCAGAGGGAGAGACAATGGTTTGGGAACCCTATGTATTGACTAGAAAGGACAAACAACTTCAACACATAGTGGCACGGTGTGGCTACTATGCACACCGAACAACCAAACTAGGCATATGTCACTGACCATGTCCAAAGAATTTCAGTATGGTGGGTCATCGTTCACAACCCATAACACGAGTCACAAATGGTAAGATGGGGAATAAATGGTTTCGGAATATTAGTTTTAAACTAGCAAGTACAACGACCTTCAATCAGAAGTGGCACGGTGTGGCTACCATGCACAATGACCGACTTAAGGCATATGTACCGCCCTTGACCAATAAAATCCGCTGTGTGTGGTCAATATTGACAACTCATAATAAGAGTCACAAATGGTCAGAGGGCGAAACAATGGTTTGGGAACATCAGGTATCATCTAGCAAGCACAAGGACTCTTAATAAGTAGTGGCACGGTGTGGCTACCATGTACAATGACCAACCAAAGTAGGCATGTGTCACTGACCATGATTAAAGAATGTCACTATGTGTGGTCATCTTTGACAACACATAACACGGGTCACAAATGGTCAGAGGGGGAAACAATGGTTTGTGAATACTAGTTATTGATGAGCAAGTACAAAGAACTTCAATATGTAATGGCACATTGTGGCTACCATGCACAGTGACCAACCAAAGTATGCATATGTCACTGACCATGACCAAAGAATTTCACTTCATGTTGTCAATGTTTACAACTCACAACAAGAGTAAAATATAGTCAGAGGAGGTAACAATGGTTTGGGAATACTGGCTATCAACTAGAAAGCACAAAGAACTTCAGTACGTAGTGACACAGTGTGGCAACCATGTACAGTGACAAACCAAAGTAGGCATATGCCACTAACCTTGACCAAAAGAGTTTCACGGTGTGTGGTCAACGTTGAAAACTCATAACACAAGTCATAAATGGTCAGAGGGGGAAACAATGGGTTTGGAACAATAGTTATCAACATGCAATTACAAAGACCTTCAACAAGTAGTGGCGCGGTGTGGCTAGCGTGCACAGTGACCAACCAAAGGATGCATACATCACTGACTATGACCGAAGAAGTCCAGTTTGTCTGGTCAACATTCACAACTAATAACACGAGTCACAAATGGTTAGAGGGAGAGACAATGGTCTGGGAACCATATGTATTGACTAGGAAAGACAAATAACGTCAATACATAGTAGCACAGTGTGGCTACAATGCACACCGAACAACAAAACTAGGCATATGTCACTGACCATGACCAAAGAATTTCAGTATGGGTGGTCAACGTCCACAACCCATACCACAAGTCACAAATGGTCAGAGGGGGGAACAATGGTTCCGGATTATTAGTTTTTAACTAGCAAGTACAACGATCTTGAAAGTACTAGCACGGCGTGGTTACCATGCCCAATGACCGACCAAAGAAGGCATATGTACTGCCTTTGACCAAACGAGTCTGTTGTGTGTGGTCAACGTTGACAACTCACAATACGAGTCACAAAGTGTCAGAGGGGGAAACTGTGGTTTGGAAAACCAGGTATCAACTAGCAAGCACAAGGACCTTCAATAAGTAGTGGCACGGTGTGGCTACCATGTAAAATAACCAAACAAAGTAGGCATGTGCCACTGACCATGACCAAAAAATGTCACTATGTGTGCTCAACTTTGAGAACGCATAATACAGGTCACAAATGGTCAAAGGAGGAAACAATGGTTTTTGAATACTATACATCGATTAGCAAGTACAAAGACCTTCAACGGGTAGTGGCACAGTGTGGCTACCATGCACAGTGACCAACCAAAGTATGCATATGTCACTGACCATGACCAAAGAATTTCACTTCATGTGGTCAACGCTGACAACTGACAACAAGATTCACATATATTCATATGGGTTAACAATGGTTTGGGAACACTGGCTATCAACTAGAAAGCACAAAGACATTCAGTGCGTAGTGACACGGCGTGGCAACCATGTACAGTGACAACCCAAATTAGGCAAATGCCACAAACCATGACCAAAAGAATTTCACAGTGTGTGGTCAACATTGAAAACTTATAACACGAGTCACAAATGATCAGAGGGGGAAACAATGGATTGGGAACACTAGTTATCAACTGGCACATACAAAGACCTTCATCAAGTAGTTGCACGGTGTGTCTAGCGTGCACAGTGACCAACCAAAGGATGCATACGTCACTCACTATGATTAAAGAAGTCCACTATGTGTCGTCAACATTGACAACTCATAACACAAGTCCCAAATGGTCAGAGGGAGAGACAATGGTCTGGAAACCCTATGTATCGACTACGAGGGACAAAAAACTTCAATACGTAGTGGCATGATGTGGTTTCTATGCACACCGAACAACCAAACTAGGCATATGTCACTGACCATGACCAAAGAATTTCAGTATGAGTGGTCAACGTTCACAACCCATAACACAATTCACAAACGGTCAGAGGGGGAAACAATGGTTTCGGAATATTAGTTTTCAACTAGCAAGTACAACGACCTTCAATAAGTAATAGCACGGTGTGGCTTTTATGCACAATGACCGACCAAAGTAGGCATATGCACTTCCTTTGACCAACGTAATCTGCTGTGTGTTGTCAACATTGACAACTCATAATACAAGTCACAAATGGTCAGAGGGGGAAACAATGGGTTGGGAACACCAGGTATCAACTAGCAAGCACAGGGACCTTGAATAAGTAGTGGCACAGTGTGGCTACCATGTACAATGACCAACCAAAGTAGGCATGGGTCACTGACCATGACCAAAGAATGTCACTGTGTAGTCAACTTTGACAACTCATAACACAAGTCACAAATGGTCAGAGGGGAAAACAATGGTTTGTGAATACTAGTTATCAATGAGCAAGTACAAAGAACTTCAATATGTAGTGGCACAACGTGGCTACCATGCACAGTATTCAACCAAAGTATGCATACATCACTGACCATGACAAAAGAATTTCACTTCATGTGGTCAACGTTGACAACTCAAAAGAAGAGTCGGAGATAATTAGAGGGGGTAACACTGGTTTGGGAACACTGGCTATCAACTAGAAAGCACAAAGACCTTCAGTACGTAGTGACACGGCCTGACAACCAAGAACAGTGACAAACCAAAGTAGGGATATGTCACTAACCATAACCAAAAGAATTTCACAGTGTGTGGTCAACGTTGAAAACTCATAACACGAGTCAAAAATGGTCAGAGGGGGAAACAATGGATTGGGAACACTAGTTATCGACTAGCAAGTACAAAAACCTTCAACAAGTAGTGGCACGGTGTTGCTAGCGTGCACAGTGACCAAGCAAAGGATGCATATGTCATTGACTATGACCAAAGAAATCCACTATGTGTGGTGAACATTGACAAATCATAACACGAGTCAAAAATGGTCAGAGGGAAAGACATTGGTTTGGGAACCCTATGTATCAACTAGAATGGACAAAGAACTTCAATACGTGGTGGCACGGTGTGGCTTCTATGCACACAAAACAACCAAACTAGGCATATGTCACTGACCATGTCCAAAGAATTTCAGCATGGATGGTCAATATTCACAACCCATAACACGAGTCACAAATGGTCAGAGGGGGAAACAATGGTTGCGAAATATTTGTTTTCAACTAGCAAGTACAACGAACTTCCATAAGTAGTAGCATGGTGTGGCTACCATGCACAATGAACGACCAAAGTACGCATATGTACTACCTTTAACCAAAGAAATCCGCTGTGTGTGGCCTACGTTGACAACTTATAATGCCAGTCACAAATGGTCAAAGGGGGAAGCAATGGCTTAGGAACACCAGGTACCACATAGCAAGCACAAGGACCTTCAATAAGTAGTGGCACGGTGTGGCTGCCATGTACAATGACCAACCAAAGTAGGCATGTTTCACTTACCATGACCAAAGAATGTCACTATGTGTTGTCATCTTTGGCAACTTGTAACACGAGAAACAAATGATCAGAGGGAGGGACAATGGTTTGTGAATACTAGTTGTCGATTAACAAGTACAGAGACCTTTAATATCTAGTGGCAGAGTATGGTTACCATGCACAGTGACAAACCAAAGTATGCATATGTCAATGACCATGACCAAAGAATTTCACTTCATGTGGTCCGCATTGAGAACTCAGAAAAAGAGTCACACATAGTCAGAGGGGGGAGCAATGGTTGGGGAATACTGGCTATCAACTAGAAAGAACAAAGACCTTCACTACCTAGTGAAACGACTTGTCAACCATGTACAGTGACAAACCAAAGTAGGCATATGCCACTAACCATGACCAAACGATCATCACAGTATGTGATCAACGTTGAAAACTCATAACACGAATCACGAATGGTCAGAGGGGGAAAAAATGGGTTGGAAACACTAGTTATCAACTAGCAAGTACAAACCTATAACAAGTAGTGGCACCGAATGGCTACCATGTACAATGACCAACCAAAGTAGGCATGTGTCACCGACCATGACCAAAGAATGTCACTATGTGTGGTCAACTTTGACAACTCATAACAGGAGTCACAAATAGTCAGAGGAGGAAACAATGGTTTGTGAATACTAGTTATCGATTAGCAAGTACAAAGACCTTCAATATGTAGTGGCAGAGTGTGGCTACCATGCGTAGTGACCAACCAAAAAATGCATATGTCACTGACAATGACCAAAGAATTTCACTTCATGTGGTCAACGTTGACAACTCACAACAAGATTCAAAGATAGTCAGAGGGGGGTAACAATGGTTTGGGAACACTTGCTATCTACTAGAGAACACAAATACCTTCAGGACGTAGTGACACTACGTGGCAACCATGTCCATTGACAAGATAAAGCAGGCATATGCCACTAACCATGACCAAAAGAATTTCACAGTGTGTGGTCAACGTTGAAAACTCATAACATGAGTCACAAATGGTCAGAGGGGGAAACAATGGGTTGGGAACACTAGTTATCAACTAGCAAGTACAAAGAACTTCAACAAATAGTGGCTAGCGTGCACAGTGATCAACCAAAGGATGCACATGTCACTTACTATGACCAAAGAAATGATCTATGTGTGGTCAACATTGACAACTCCTAACACGAGTCACAAATGGTGATAGAAAGAGACACTACTTTGGGAACCCTATGTATCGACTAGAAAGGACAAAGAACTTCAATACGTAGTTGCAGGTTGTGGCTACTATGCACACCAAAGAGCCAAACTAGGCACATGTCACTGACCATGACCAACGAATTTTAGTATGGGTGGTCAACGTTGACAACCCATAACACGAGTCACAAATGGTCGGAGGGGTCAACAATGGTTTCGGAATATTAGTTTCCAACTAGCAAGTACAAAGACCTTCAACAAGTAGTAGCACGGTGTCGCTACCATACACAGTGACCGACCAAAGTAGGTATATGTACTGCCTTTGACCAGAGAAATCCGCTGTATGTGGTCAACGTTGAAAACTCATTATACCAGTTACAAATGGTCAGAGGGGGAAACAATGGTTTGGGAACACCAGGTATCAACTAGCAAGCACAATGACCTTCAACAAGTAGTATCATGGTGTGGCTACCATTGACTATGACCAACCAAAGTAGGCATGTGTCACTGACCATGACCAAAGAATGTCACTATGAGTGGTCAACTTTGACAACTCATAACACAAGTCACCAATGGTTGGAGGGGGAAAAATGGTTTGTGAATACTAGTTCTCAATTAGCAAGTATAAAGACAACTATGTAGTGGCACAGTGTGGCTACCATGCACAGTGACCAACCAAAGTATGCATATGTCACTGACCATGACCAAAGAATTTCACTTCATGTAGTCAACGTTGATAACTCACAACAAGAGTCACAGATAGTTAGAGGGGTTAACAATAGGCTTGGGAACACTGGCTATCAACTAGAAAGCACAAAGACCTCCAGTACGTAGTGACACGGAGTGGCAACCATGTATAGCGACAAACCAAAGTAGGCATATGCCACTAACCATGACCAAAAGAATTTCTTAGTGTGTGGTAAACATTGAAAACTTATATCACGACTCACAAATGGTCAGAGGGGGAAACAATGGGTTGGGAACACTAGTTATCAACTAGCCAGTACAGAGACCTTCAACAAGTTGTAGCACGCTGTGGCGAGCGTGTACATTGACCAACCAAAGGATGCATATGTCAGTCACTATGATCAAAGAAATCCACTATGTGTGATCAACATTGATAGCTTATAACACGAGTCACAAATGGTCAGAGGGAGACACAATTGTTTGGGAATCCTATGTATCCACTAGAAAGGACAAAGAACTTCAATACGCAGAGGCACGGTGTGGCTACTATGCACAACAAACGACCAAACTAGGCATATGTCAGTGACCATGACCAAAGAAATTTCGTATTGGTGGTCAATGTTCACAACCCATAACACGAGTCACAAATGTTCAGAGGGGGAAACAATGGTTTCAAAACATAAGTTTTCAACTAGAAATTACAATTACCTTCAATAAGTAGGAGCACGGTGTTGCTACCATGTACAATGACCGACCAAAGTACGCATGTGTACTGCCTTTGACCAAAGATATCTGCTGTGTGTGGTCAACATTGACAACTGATAATACGAGTCACAAATGGTCTGAGGGGGAAACAATAGCTTGGGAGCACGAGGTATCAACTAGCAAGCACAGGGACCTTTAAAAAGTAGTGGCAGAGTGTGGCCACCATGTACAATGACCAACCAAAATAGGCATTGGTCACTGTCCATGACCAAAGAATGTCACTATGTATGGTCACCCTTGACAACTCATAACACGAGTAACAAATGGTCAGAGGGGGAAACAATGGTTTGTGAATAATAGTTATCGATTAGCACGTACAAAGACATTCAATATGTAGTGGCACAACGTCGCTACCATGCACTGTGACCAACTAAAGCATGCATATGTCACTGACCATGACCAAAGAATTTCACTTCATGTGGTCAATGTTGACAACTCACAACAAGAGTCACAGATAGTCAAAGGGGTAACAATGGTTTGGGAACACTAGGTATCAACTAGAAAGCACAAAGACCTTTAGTATGTAGCAACACAGCGTGACAACCATGTACAGTGATAGACCAAAGTAGGCATATGCCACTAACCATGACCAGAAGAATTTCACTGTGTGTGGTCAACGTTGAAAACTCATAACACGGGTCACAAATGACCAGAGGGGGAAACACTGGGTTGGGAACACTAGTTATCAACTAGCAAGTTCAAAGACATTCAACAAGTAGTTGCACGGTGTGACTAGCGTGCACAGTGACCAACCAAAGGATGCATATGTCACTGACTACAAGCAAAGAAATCCAATATGTGTGGTCATCATTGACAACTCATAACACGAGTCACAAATGGTCAGAGGGATAGACAGTGGTCTGGGAACCCTATGTATCGACCAGAAAGGACAAAGAACCTCAATACGTAGTGGCACAGTGTGGCAAATATGCACACCGAACAACCAAACTAGGCATATGTCACTGACCATGACCAAAGAATTTTAGTATGGGTGATCAACCTTCACAACCCATAACACGAGGCACAAGTGGTCAGAGGGGGAAACAATGGTTTTGGAATATTAGTTTTCAAGTAGCAAGTACAACGACCTTCAATAAGTAGTAGCACGGTGTGGTTACCATCCACAAGGACCGACCAAATTAGGCATATGTACTGCCTTTGACCAAAGAAATCCGATGTGTGCGGTCAACGATGACAACCTATAATATGAGTCACAAATGGTCAGAGGGGGAAACAATGGCTTGGGAACACCAGCTTGGTAGAATGAAGCCTTGACAAGAGATGAAAACATCAATCTCGGTCTCAATAACAGTTCAAATCCAACGAATGAGCCACCTTGACCAACGGCTCTCCGGTCACCAAATCGTTTAGACCCTACCATCAAGTCATCCCCTAATAAAGTGACTTCTGTGACCCGCGTCTGGCTAGCGGAAAGAAGCTGTTGCTCTGCTCGTTTTTCCTGTTGTGTCTTTTTATACCAATGATGCTCATTCCCTTGAGCTAACCAGAACAGTTATGTCCATACTGTTCCCTTTGGTTCTGCGGCTTTGCCGCCGTACTCTTGCTCTGCTTGCTCCTACCGTCTTTTGCTCACCATTCCCTCCTTGTAGCTCTTTGCTTCGTCACCTTTGGTCCTTCGCTCAACCTCATCGCGTCACTCTCTTTGCTGTCCTCTCCTCCTGCCTACCTCGGAGCCCCGGCGCCTCACCTCTCTCAAGGCTCTGCGACTAACTTTCTGGGCTTGTACTCACCTTTCCGCTTCCGTCACTTTGCTACCAAGCTCCTGCATGATCCATTGCTTCTGCTTGTTTTTGCTCTTGCCGCCCCCATTCCTTGCATTCTTTTGACACGGTATCAGAGCATCAGGTGACATCACCTGGTGCCCCGTGACCAAGTCATCGATATGCTGCCATCACTACTTCCCCTCTCGGATCTGCACTCCTGCGCTGCCATCAGTGCCACTTCGCACTTCTGCACTTTGTCAGCAGCTAGCATCAGCCGTTGCACTTGAAATACTCCTCGCGCTAAAGAAACGTCTCGTCACCCTGAGAAAGCCCTACGCCCATTCCGCACCTGTGGCAGACAGTTGGTGACATGTCGTCCACAACAGCCGCAAGCGGCTCCCAAGCCTCCGCTTACTGTCAACTTCCGAGAAACATCCTGTCATCCGCTTCTGCAACCTCTCATCGCCTCAGCCGCCTCAAGTGCCTCCGTCTTCCTCACCTCCCTCATCAGCCAGCCCTATTGCATCAGCCTCAACCTCCTGAGCTCCTATGCTTTATTCCTCTGGAGCCGCATCCTCGCACTGCCTTCTCACGTTGTCTACAGCAGCAGTGTAACTCTCGCCGTCAGGACATTGGACACCACCAGTCTTTCTGCTCCCATTGCGAGCCAACTGGGGAACAAGCCGTCACTCTCCTTACATCAGCAAACCAGTGTCCCTGCTCGCCACATGACTTCCGCCGCTGCAGCCAACTTCCTCTCACCGTGAGGACATCGGACACCGCCAGTCTTCCTGCCCGTCGGTCTCTTGCCAACTGGGGAACAAGCCGTCACTCTCCTGGAAGCAGAGTACTTGGCCGCCTCACTCACGCTCACTACTGCACCGCCTCCCTTCTCGCCATCTTCTGCGTGACGCGACCTCCATCCTCCACCTCCGCCACGCCCTCATCTTCATCAGTCTCCCCCCTCCTCATCTGCACGTCATCTTCATCTTCATCTTCCTCTGATGTCTTTGCCCCTCAGCCTCCTGCCTCAACTCTGACTCATCAGCCTTCCTCGCATTGCCCATCATCATCTACATCGTCCGGGCCGCCTCCGCATCAGCCTTCTTCATCAACGCACGTCGTTTTGCGCGTGCTCCCACTCCTATTTCACCCATTTATGCTCACTTATCAACAGCACCTGTGGTCACCACACGAACCTGCACGCGCTGGCTGCCCACTACGTAGCAGCCTGCACCCACGCCAGCAGCAGATTTCTCGCGGCGCGTTGGCAACCGCCTTCTCCTTGCCGCATTCTATCCCTCTATCACAGCAGCGCACATGGTTATGCCCCTGCGCCCACTCCTCTGCTCAGAATTCCTTCCCCATCATCTGCTCTCATCATCTGCTTGGCATAAGGATCCGCCCGGTCGCATCGCTCTTTCCGCGACGACCTGCGACCACGGCGAAACTTCCGCAGCGCATGTGGTTTTGCTCTTGCACCCACTTCTCCATGGCCTTCCTCTGCCATCATCCGCCTTCATTATTTGCTCAGTCGCACCGCCATTTCTACGCTGTCACCCTTCTGCAATGTCTGATCACCTTCAAGATTCTGGTCGTCACTTCTCCCTCATCAGCACCTACCGTCCTCTTCATGGCACTTCATCCTCCCCGCTGAAGCTCTCCTCCTCCTCTATGGAAGAGTAAGGACGCACCATCCAGCTCTACTATGAAGTCGCCTCCCTAACCAATAACATTGCTCCACTTTGCTTCGCACCCGATGGGAGTCACAACTGTGAATGATGGCGTCGTCAAATGCGACGTGAAATCGCCACCTTGGACATATACGGATACAACCTCCTTGACGTACTGCAAAACAATGGAAGTGGAGAAGCCCACACAATAGCACAAAGAAGACATGAGTATGGCATTGCCCAAACTCAACTGCAAGGTCTTCTCTATAGGAGCACCTACGACGAGTTCCACCCCATTATTGCGGCACACCGTCATCAAGCTGTCTTCCAAACTATCCACGCTGTCATGGACTACTGTTCAAACAGAGGAGCAGAATACCCTGACCCCCGTCCGGTGGCTCTTGACCCTCCTCCATATAGTGAACTTCTGGAGGAACGCTGATTTCAGCTGCAACCCTTCATCAAAGATCACAGGAGAATGGAGGAAGAAGCAGAACTTCGAGCCATCAAAAAACGGCCTCGCACTCCGCAATCTCCCACGTCCTCTAATGGGGTGGAATACTGGGAGCGTTACTATTGACCATTCCCCTTGCCTTCTTACCTCTTGTCAACCTTCAAGGGGGGTGTTACAATGAAGCCTTGACAAGAGATGAAAATATCATACTCCGTCTCGATAACGGTTCAAGTCCAATGACTGAGCCACCTTGACCAACGGCTCTCTGGTCACTCGACCGTTCGAACCCTAGCGTCAAGTCATCTCCTAATCAAGTGACACTTGTCACCCACGTCCGGCTAGCGGAAAGAAGCCGTTGCTCTGCTTGTTTGTCCTGTTGTGTCTTTTTATAACAAGGATGTTCATTCCCTCGAGCTAACCAGAACAGTTCTGTTCATCGTGTTCCCTTTGGTTTCGAGGCTTCGCCACCGTGCTCTCGCTCTGCTCGCTCCTACCGTCTTTCGCCCACCACTCTCTCCTTGCAGCTCTTCGCATTGTCACCTTTGGTCCTTTGCTCAACATCATCGCGTCACTCCCTTTTCTCTCCTCTCCTTCTGCCTACCTCGGAGCCCCAGCGCCTCGCCTCTCTCAAGGTTCTGCGACTAACTCCGTGGACCTGCACTCACCTTTTTGCTTCCGTCACTTTGCTGCCAAGCTCCTGCATGATTCATTGCTTCTGCTTGCTTCTGCTCTTGCCGCCTCCATTCCTTGCTTTCTTCTGACACAGCTATCAATAAGCAAGCACAGGGACCTTCAATGAGTAGTGGCACGCTGTGGCTACCAAGTGCAATGACCAACCAAAGTAGGCATGTGTCACAGACCATGACCACATAATGTCACTATGTGTGGTCAAATTTGACATGTCATTACACGAGTCACAAATGGTCAGAGGGGGAAGCAATGGTTTGTGAATACTAGTTTTGGATTGGCAAGGACAAAGACCTTCAATATGCAGTGGCACAGTGTGGCTACCATGCACAGTGACCAACCAAAGAATCCATATGTCAGTGACCATGACCAAAGAATGTCACTTCATGTGGTCAAAAAAGAAAACTCACAACAAGAGTCACAGATAGTCAGAGGGGGTAACAATGGTTTAAGAACACTGGTTATCAACAAGAAAGCACAAAGAAATTCAGTACATAGTGACACGGCATGGTAACCATGTACAGTGACAAACCAAAGTAAGCAAATGCCACTAAGCATGACTAAAAGCATTTCACAGTGTGTGGTCAACATTGAAAACTCATAACACAAGTCACTGACCATGACCAAATAATTTGACTTCATGTGGTCAACGTTGACAACTCACAAGAGTCACAGATAGTCAGAGGGGGTAGCAATGGTTTGGAAACACTAGCTATCAACTAGAAAGCACAAAGACCTTCAGTACGTACTGACACGGCGTGGCAACCATGTGCAATGATAAATCAAAGTAGGCATATGCCACTAACCATGAACAAACAAATTTCACAGTGGGTAGTCAACATTGAAAACTCATAACACGAGTCACAAATGGTCAAAGGGTGAAAAAATGGGTTGGGAATACTAGTTATCAACTAGCAAGTAGAAAAACCTACAACAAGTCGTGGCACGGTGTGGCTAGCGTGCAAATTCACCAACCAAAGGATGCATACGTCACTGACTATGACCATAGAAGTCCACTATGTGTGGTCAACATTGACAACTCATAACACGAGTCACAAATGGTCAGAGGGAGAGACAATGGTTTGGGAACGCTATGTATCAACTAGAAACGACAAAGAACTTCTATATGTAGTGGCACGACATGGCTACTATGCACAGCGAACAACCAAACTAGGCATATGTCACTGACCATGACCAACAAGTTTCCGTATGGGTCGTCAACATTCAAAACCCATTACATGAGTCACAAATGGTCAGAGGGGGAAAAAATGTTTTTGGAAAACATAGTTTTCAACTAGCAAGTACAACGACCTTCAATAAGTAGTAGCACGGCGTGGCTACCATGCACAATGACCGACCAAAATATGCATATGTACTGCCTTTGACCAAAGAAACCCCCGTGTGTGTGGTCAATGTAGACAACTCATTATAGGAGTCACAAATGGTCAGAGGGGGAAGCAATGGTTTAAGAACACCAGGAATCAACTAGCAAGTACAAAGACCTTCAATAAGTAGCAGCACGGCGTGGCTACCATGTACAAAGACCAACCAAACTAGGCATGTATCACTGACATTGACCAAATAATATCCCTTTTTGTGTGGTCAACTTTGACAACTCATAACACGAGTCAAAAATGGTCAGTGGGGAAAACAATGGTATTTGAATAGTAGTTATTGATTAGCAAGTACAAAGACCTTCAGTATGAAGTGGCACAGTGTGGCTACCAGGCACAGTGACCAACCAAAGTATGCATCTATCATTGACGATGACCAAAGAGTTTCACTTCATGTCGTCAACGTTGACAACTCACAACAAGAGCCGCAGGTAGTCAGAGGGGGTAACAATGGTTTGGGAACATTGGCTATCAACAAGAAAGCACAAAGACCTTCACAACATAGTGAAACGACGTGGCAACCATGTACAGTGACAAACTAAAGTAGGCATATGCCACTAACCATGACCAAAACAATTTCTTAGTATGTGGTCAACGTTGAAAACTCATAACACGAGTCACAAATGGTCACAGAGGGAAACAAAGGGTTGGGAATACTAGTTATCAACTATCAAATACAAATACCTTCAACAAGTAGTGGCACGATGTGGCTAGCGTGTGCAGTGACCAACCAAAGGATGCACATATCAGTGACTATGACCAGAGAAGTCCACTATGTGTGGTGAACATTAACAAGTCATAACACAAGACACAAATAGTCAGAGGAAGAGACAATGGTTTGGAAACCCTAGGTATCGACTAGAAAAGACGAAGAACTTCAACACGTAGTGGCACGGTGTGGCTGCTATGCACACCGAACAACCAAACTAGGCATATGTCACTGACCATGACCAAAGAATTTCAGTATGGGTGGTCAACGTTAAAAACCCATAACACGAGTCACAAATGGTCAGAGGGGAAAACAATGGTTTTGTAATATTAGTTTTCAAATAGCAAGTACAACGACCTTCAATAAGTTGTAGCACGTGTGGCTACCATGCACAATGACCGCCCAAAGTCGGCATATGTACTACCTTTGACCAAAGAAATCCGCTCTGTGTTGTCAACGTTGACAACTCATAATACGAGTCACAAATGGTCAGAGGGGAAAGTAATGGGTTGGGAACACCAGGTATCAACTAGCAAGCACAAGGACCTTCAATAGGTAGTGGCACGGTGTGGCTACCATGTACAATGACCAACCAAAGTAGGCATATGTCACTGACCATGACCAAAGAATGTCACTATGTGTGGTCAACTTTGACAACTCACAACACGAGTCACAAATAGTCAAAGGAGGAAACAATGGTTTCTGAATACAAGTTCTTGATGAGCAAGTACAAAGACCTTCAATATCTAGTGGCACCATTTGCCTACCATGCACAGTGACCAACCAAAGTATGCATATGTCACTGACCATGACCAAAGAATTTCACTTCATGTGGTCAACGTTGAAGACTCACAACAGGAGTCACAGATAGTCAGAGGGGGTAACAATGCTTTGGGACACACTGGCTATCATCTAGAAAGCACAAATACCTTCAGTATGTAGTGACACGGCGTGGCAACCATGTATAGTGACAAACCAAAGTAGGCATATACAAATAACCATGACCAAAAGAATTTCACAATGGGTGGTCAACGTTGAAAAGTCATCACACGGGTCACAAATGGTCAGAGTGGAGACAATGGGTTGGGAACACTAGTTATCAACTAGCAAGTACAATGACCTTCAACAAGTAGAGGCACGGTATGGCTAGCATGCACAGTGACCAACCAAAGGATGCATACGTCACTGACTATGACCAAAGAAGTCCACTATGTGGGGTCAACATTGACAACTCATAACACGAGTCACAAATGGTCGAAGGGGGAAACAATGGTTTTGGAATATTATATTTTAACTAGAAAATACATTGAACTTGAATAAGAAGTAGCATGGTGTGGCTACCATGCACAATGACTGACCAAAGTAGGCATATGTAGTGCCTTTGACCAAAGAAATCCACTGTGTATGGTCAACATTGACAACTCATACAAACAGTCACAAATGGTTAGAGTGGGAAACAATGGTTTGTGAATACTAGTTATTGACTAGGAAGTACAAAGACCTCTAATATGTGCAAGTACAAAGACCTTCAACAAGTAGTGGCACGGTACGGCTAGCGTGCACAGTGACCAACCAAAGGATGCATATGTTACTGACTATGACCAAAGAAGTCCAATATGTGTGGTCAGCATTGACAACTCATAACACAAATCACAAATGGTCTGAAAGAGAGACAATGGTTTGGGAACCCTATGCATCTACTAGAAAGGACAAATAACTTCAATACGTAGTGGCACGGTGTTGCTACTATGCACACCGAACAACCAAACAAGGCATATGTCACTGACCATGACCAGAGAATTTCAGTATGGGTGCTCAACGTTCACAACCCATAACATGAGTTAGAAATGGTCAGAGGGGGGAAAATGGTTTCGGAATATTAGTTTTCATCTAACAAGTACAACGACCTTCAAGAAGTAGTAGCACGGTGTGGCTACCATGCACAATGACCAACCAAAATAGGCATATGTACTGCCTATGACCAAAAAGATCCGCTGTGTTTGGTCAACGTTGACAACTCATAATACAAGTCACAAATGATCAGAGGGGGAAACAATGGTTTGGGAACACCAGGTATCAACTAGGAAGCACATGGACCTTTAATAAGGAGTGGCATGATGTGGCTACGATGTACAGTTGCCAACCAAAGGAGGCATGTGTCACTGACCATGACAAAAGAATGTCACTATGTGTGGTCAACTTTGACAACTCATAACACGAGTTGAAAATGGTGAGAGGGGGAAACAATGGTTTGTGAATACAAGTTATCGATTAGCAAGTACAAAGACCTTCAATATGTAGTGGCACGGTGTGGCTACCATGCACAATGACCAACCAAAGTATGCATACGTCACTGACCATAACCAAAGAATTTCACTCCAAGTGGTCACTGCTGACAACTCACAACAAGATTCACAGATAGTCAGAGGGGGTAACAATGGTTTGGAAACACTGGCTATCAACTAGAAAGCACAAAAACCTTTAGTATGTAGTGACACGGCGTGGCAACCAGGTACAGTGAGAAACCAAAGTAGGCAAATGCCACTAACCATGATAAAAAAATTTCACATTGTGTGGTCGACGTTGGAAACTTATAACACGAGTCACAAATGGTTAGAGGGGGAAACAATGGGTCTGGAACACTAGTTATGAACTAACAAGTACAAATACCTTCAACAAGTAGTGGCAAGGTGTGGCTAGCGTGCAAAATGACCAACCAAATGATGCACACGTCACTGAATATAACCAAAGAAGTCCACTATGTATGGTCAACATTGACAACTCATAACACGAGTCAAAAATGGTCAGAGGGAGAGACAATGGTTTGGAAACCCTATGTTTTGACTAGAAAGGACAAAGAACTTCAATACGTAGTGGCACAATGTGGCTGCTATGCAAACTAAACAACCAAATTAGGCATATGGCACTGACCATGACCAAACAATCTCAGTATGGGTGGTCAACGTTCACAACCCATAACACGAGTCACAAATGGTCAGAGGGAGAAACAATGGTTTCGGAATATTATTTTCCAACTAGCAAGTACAACGACCTTGAGTAAGTACTAGCACGGTGTGGCTACCATGCACAATGACCGACCAAAGTAGGCATATGTACTGCCTTTGACCAAAGAAATCCTTTGTGTGTGGTCAACGTTGACAACTCATAATACGAGTCACAAATGGTCAAAGGGGGAAAGAATGGTTTGGGAACACCAGGTGTCAACTAGCAAGCACAGGGATCTTCAATAAGTAGTAGCACGGTTTGGCTGCAATGTACAATGAGCAACCAAAGTAGGCATGTGTCACTGACCATTACCAAAGAATATCACTATGTCTGGTCAACTTTGACAACTCATAACACGAGTCACAAATGGTCAGAGGGGGAAACAATGGTCTGTGAATACTAGTTATCAATTAGCATGAACAAAGACCTTCAATATGTAGTGGCACAGTGTGGCGACCATGCACAGTGACCAACCAAAGTATGCATATGTCACTGACCATGACTAAAGAATTTCATTTCATGTGGTCAACATTGAAAACTCACAACAAGAGTCACAGATAGTCAGAGGGGGTAAGAATGGTTTGGGAACACTGGCTATCAACTAGAAAGCACAAAGACCTTCAGTACGCAGTTACACGGCATGGCAACCATGTACAGTGACAAACCAAAGTAGGCATATGCCACTAACCATGACCAAAAGAATATCACAGTGTGTGGTCAACGTTGAAAACTCATAACACGAGTCACAAATGGGCAGAGGGGGAAACAATGGGTTGGGAACACTAGTTATCAACTAGCAAGTACAAACATCTTCAACAAGTAGTGGCACGGTGTGGCAAGCGTGCACAGTGACCAACCAAAGGATACATACTTTGCTGATTGTGACCAAAGACGTCCACTATGTGTGGTCAATATTGACAACTCATAACACGAGTCACAAATGGTCAGAGGGAGAGAGAATGGTTTGAGAACCCTATGTATCAACTAGAAAGGAAAAAGAAATTCAATACGTAGTCGCACGGCGTGGCTACTATGCACACCAAACAACCAAACTAGGCATATGTCACTGACCATGACCAAAGAAATTTCAGTGTGGGTGGTCAACATTCACAACCCATAACACAAGTCACAAATGATCAGCGGGGGAAACAATGGTTTCGAAATATTAGTTTTCAGCGAGCAAGTACAACGAACTTCAATAAATAGTAGAACGGTGTGGCTACCATGCACAATGACCGACCAAAATAGGCATATGTACTACCTTTGACCAAACATCGCTGGGTGTGGTCAACGTTGACAACTCATAATACGAGTCACAAATGGTCATAGGGGGAAACAGTGTTTTGGGAACACTAGGTATCAACTAGCAAGCACATGGACCTTTAACAAGTAGTGGCACGGTGTGGCTACCATGTACAATGACCACCCAAAGTAGGCATATGTCACTGACAATGACCAAAGAATGTCACTATGTCTGGTCAACTTTGGCAACTCAGAACACGAGTCACAGATGGTCAGAGGGGGAAACAATGGTTTGTGAATACTAGTTATCGATTAGCAAGTACAAAGAACTTTGATATGTAGTGGCACAGTGTGGCTACCATGCACAGTGACCAACCAAAGTATGCATATGTCACTGATCATGACCAAAGTATTTCACTTCATGTGCTCAACGTTGACAACTCACAACAAGAGTCACAGATAGTCAGAGGGGGTAACAATGGTTTGGGAACACTAGCTATTGACTAGAAAGCACAAAGACCTTAAGTACATAGTGATACGGTATGGCAACCATGTACAGTGACAAACCAAATTAGTCATATGCCACTTATCATGGCCAAAATAATTTCACAGTGTGTGGCCAAGGTTGAAAACTCATAACACAAGTCAGAAATGATCAGAGGGGGAATCAATGGGTTGGGAATACTAGTTATCAACTAGCAAGTACAAAGAACTTTAACAAGTAGTGGCATGGTGTAGCTAGCATGCATAATGACCAACCAAATGATGCATACGTCGCTCACTATGACCAAAGAAGCCCACTATGTGTGGTCAACATTGACAACTCATAACACCAGTCAAAAATGGTCAGAGGGAGAGACAATGGTTTGGGAACCCTATGTGTCGAATAGAAAGGACAAAGAACTTCAATACGTAGTGGCACGGTGTGGTTACTTTGCACACCGAACAACCAAACTAGGCTCATGTCACTGACCATGACCATACAATGTCAGAATGGCTGGTCCATTTTCACAATCCATAACACGAGTCACAAATGGTCCGCAAGGGAAACAATGGTTTTGGAATATTAGTTTTTAACTAGCAAGCACAAATACCTTCAATGAGTAGTAGTACGGTGTGGATACCATGCACAATGACCAATCCACGTAGGCATATGCACTGCCTTTGACCAAAGGTATCCGCTGTGTGTGCTCAACGTTGACAACTCATAATACAAGTCACAAATGGTCAGAGGGGGAAACAATGGTTTGGGAACGCCAGGTATAAACTAGCAAGCACAATGACCTTCAATAAGTAGTGGCACAGTGTGGCTACCATGTACAATGACCAACCAAAGTAGGCATGTGTCACTGACCATGACCAAAGGAACTTCACAGTGTGTGGTCAACGTTGAAAACTCATAACACGAGTCACAAATGGTCAGAGGGGGAAAGAATTGGTTGGGAACAGTAGTTATCATCTAGCAAGTACAAATGCCTTCAAGAAGTAGTGGCACGGTGTGGCTAGCGTGCACAGTGACCAACCAAAGGATGCATACGTCACTGACTATGACCACAGAAGTCCACTATGTGTGTTCAACAACGACAACTCATAACACAAATCACAAATGGTCATAGGGAGAGACAATGGTTTGGGAACCCTATGTATCAACTAGAAAGGAAAAATTACTCCAATAGGTAGTGGCACGGTGTGGATACTATGCACACCGAACAACCAAACTAGGCATATGTCACTAACCGTGACCAAAGAATTTCATTATGGGTGGTCAACATTCACAACCCATACAACGAGACACAAATTGTGAGAGGGGAAACGATGGTTTCCGAATATTAGTGTTTAACTAGCAAGAACAACGACCTTCAATAAGTAGTAGCACAGTGTTCCTACCATGCACAATGACTGACCAAAGTAGGCATATGTACTTCCTTTGACCAAAGAAATCCGCTGTGTGTGGTCAACGTTGAAAACTCATAATACGAGGCACAAATGGTCAGAGGGGGAAATAATGATTTGGGAACACGAGGTATCAACTAGCAAGAACAGGGACCTTCAATAAGTAGTGGCGCGGTGTGGCTACAATGTACAATGACCAACCAAAGAAGGCATGTGTCACTGACCATGACCAAAGAATGTCACTATGTGTGGTCAACTTTGACAACCCATAACACAAGTCACAAATGGTCAGAGGGGGAAACAATGGATTTTGAACACTTGTTATCGATTAGTAGTACAAAGACCTTGAACATGTAGTGGCACAGTATGGCTACCACGCACAGTGACCAACCAAAGTATGCATATGTTACTGACCATGAGCAAAGAATTTCACTTCATGTGGTCAACCCTGACAACTTACCAAGAGTTACAGATAGTCAGAGGGGGTAAGAATGGTTTGGAAATACTGGCTATCAACTAGAAAGCAAAAAGACCTTGAGTACGTAGTAACACTGCGTGGCAACCATGTACAGTGGCAAACCAAAGTAGTCATATGCCACGAAACATGACCAAAGGAATTTCACAGTGTGTTGTCAATGTTTTACAGTCATGAAACAAGTCAAAAATGGTCAGAGGGGGAACAATGGGTTGGGAACGCTAGTTATAACCTAGCAATCACAAAAAACTTTAACAAGTAGTGGCATTGTGTGCCTAGCATGCACAGTGACCAACCAAAGGATGCATATGTCACTAACTATGACAAAAGAAGTCCACTATGTGTGGTCAACATTGACAGCTCATAAAAGGAATCACAAATGGTTAGAGGGAGAGACAATGGTTTATGAACCCTATGTATTGACTAGAACGGACAAAGAACTTCAATACGTAGTGGCACAGTGTGGCTACTATGCACACCAAACAACCAAACTAGGCATATGTCACTGACCATGACCAAAGAAATTCAATATGGCTAGTCAGCGTTCACAACCCATAACACAAGGCACAAATGGTCAGAGGGGAAAACAATGGTTTTGGAAGTTAAGTTTTTAACTAGCAAGTACAAGGACCTTCAATTAGTAGTAGCACGGTGTGGCTACCATGTACAATGACTGACCAAAGTAGGTATATGTACTGCCCTTGACCAAAGAAATCCGCTGTTTGTGGTCAACGTTGACAACTCATAATATGAGTCACAAATGGTCAGAGGGGGAAACAATGGTTTGGGAACACCAGGTATCAACTAGAAAGCACAGGGACCTTGAACAAGTAGTGGTACGCTGTGGCTACCATGTACAATGACCAACCAAAGGAGGCATGTGTCACTGACCATGACCAAAGAATGTCACTATGTGTGGTCAATGTTGACAAATCATAACACGAGTCACAAATGGTCAGAGGGGGAAACAATGGATTGTGAATACTTGTTATTGATTAGCAAGTACAAAGACCTTCAATATGTAGTGGTACAGTGTGGCTACCATGCACAGTGACCAACTAGAAAATGCACATGTCATGGACCATGACCAAAGCATTTGACTTCATGTGGTCAACGGTGATAACTCAACAAGATTCAGAGATAGTCAGAGGGGATAGCAATGGTTTGGAAGTACTGTCTATCAACTAGAAAGTACAAAGACCTTCAGTACGTAGTGACACTGCGTGGCAACTATGTACAGTGACAAACCAAAGTAGGCATAAGCCACACACCATGACCAAAAGAATTCACAGTGTGTGCTCAACGTTTAAAAGTCACAACACGAGTCAAAAATTGTCAAAGGGGGAAACAATGGATTGGGAACATTAGTTATAAAGTACCAAGCACAAAGTCCTTCAACAAGTAGTGGCACGGTGTGGCTAGCATGCACAATGACCAACCAAAGGATGCATACGTCACTGACTATGACCAAAGAAGTCCATATGTGTGGTCAACATTGATAGCTCATAACAGGAGTCACAAATGGTCAGAGGGAGAGATAATGGTTTGGGAACCCTATGTATTGACTAGAAAGGACAAATAACTTCAATACATAGTGGCACGTTGTGGCTACTATGCACACTGAATAACCAAACTAGGCATATGTCACAGACCATCACCAAAGAATTTCCGTATGGATAGTCAACGTTCACAACCCATAACGAGTCACAAATGGTCAGAGGGGGAAACAATAGTTTTGGAATATTATTTTTCAACTAGAAAGTACAAAGACCCTCAAAATGCTGTAGCACGGTGTGGCTACCATGTATAATGACCGACCAAAGTACGCATATGCACTGCCTTTGATCAAAGAAATCCGCTGTGTGTGGTCAATGTTGACCTTTCATAATACGGGTCATAAATGGTCTGAGAGGGAAACACTGGTATGGGAACCCCAGGTATCAACTAGCAAGCACAAGGACCTTCAATAAGTAGTGGAACGTTGTGGATACCATGTACAATGACCAACCAAAGTAGGCATTTGTCACTGACCATAACCAAGGAATGTCACTATGTGTGGTCAACTTTGACAACTCATAACAGGAGTCACAAATGGTCAGAGGGGGAAACAATGATTTGTGAATACTAGTTATTGATTAGCAAGTACAAAGACCTTCAATATGTAGTAGCACAGTGTGGCTACCATTCACAGTGACCAACCAAAGTATGAATATGTCACTGACCATGACCAAAGAATTTCACTTCACGTGGTCAACGCCGACAGCTTACAACAAGAGTCACATATAGTCAGAAGGGGTAACATTGGTTTGGGAACACTGGCTAACAACCAGAAAGCACAAAGAGCTTTAGTACGTAGTGACACGGCGTGGCAACCATGTATAGTGACAAACCAAAGTAGGCATATGCAACTAACCATGACTTCAAGAATTTCACCTTGTGTGGTCACCGTTGAAAACTCAAAACACGAGTCACACATGATCAGAGGGGGAAATAATGGGTTGCGAACACTAGTTATCAACTAGCAAGTACGAACACCTTCAACAAGTAGTGGCACGGTGTGGCTAGCGTGCACAGTGACCAACCAAAGGGTGCATATGTCACTGACTACGACCAATGACTTCCAATATGTTTGGTCATCATTGACAACTCATAACATGAGTCACAAATGGTCAAAGGGATAGACAGTGGTCCGGGAACCCTATGTATCAACTAGAAAGGACAAATAACTTCAATACGTAGTGGCACGGTGTGGGGACTATGCACACCGAACAACCAAACTAGGCATATGTTACTAACCCTGAACAAAGAATTTTAGTATGGGTGATCAACCTTCACAACCCATAACACAAGTCACAAGTGGTCACTGGGGGAAACAATGGTTTTGGAGTATTAGTTTTCAAGTAGCAAGTACAACGACCTTCAATAAGTAGTAGCACGGTGTGGCTACCATGCACAACGACCGACCAAAGTAGGCATATGTACTGTCTTTGACCAAAGAAATCCGCTGTGTGTGGTCAACGTTGACAACCTATAATATGAGTCACAAATGGTCAGAGGGGGAAACAATGGCTTGGGAACACCAAGTTGTTAGAATGAAGCCTTGACAAGAATTGAATGTATCAATCCTGGTCTCAATAACAGTTCAAGTCCAACGACTGAGCCACCTTTACCAACGGCTCTCCTGTCACTCAATCGTTTAGACCCTACCGTCAAGTCATCCCCAAATAAAGTGACACCTGTGACCTGCGTCCGGCTAGTGGAAAGAAGCTGTTGCTTTGCTTGTTTGTTCTGTTGTGTCTGTTTATGCCAAGGATGTTCATTCCCTTGAGCTAACCTGAACAGTTATGTTCATCCTGCTCCCTTTGGTTTTGCGGCTTGGCCCTCGTGCTCTTGCTCTGCTGGCTCCTACCGTCTTTTGCTCACCACTCTCTTCTCGCAGCTCTTTGCTTCGTCACCTTTGGTCCTTCGCTCAACCTCATCACGTCACTCGCTTTGCTCTCCTCTCCTCCTGCCTACCTCGGAGCCTCGGCGCCTCACCTCTCTCAAGGCTCTGCGACTAACTTCGTGGGCTTGTACTCACCTTTTCGCTTCCGTCACTTTGCTACCAAGCTCCTGCATGATCCATTGCTTCTGCTTGCTTCTGCTTTTGCCGCCCCCATTCCTTGCATTCTTGTGATACGGTATCAGAGCATCAGGTGACATCACCTGGTGCCCCGTGACAAAGTCATCAATATGCTGCCATCATTACTTCCCCTCTCGAATCTGCACTCCTCCACTGCCATCACCACCACTTTGCACTTCTCTGCTTCATCAGCAGCAAGCATCAGCAGGTGCGCTTGAAGTGCTCCTCGCGCTAAACAAATGTCTCGTCACCCTGAGAAAGCCCTGCACCCATTCCGCACCCATGGTAGACAGTTGGTGACCTGTTGTCCAAAATAGCCGCAAGCAGCTCCCAAGCCTCCGCTTACTGTCAACTTCTGAGAAGCTTCCTGCCATCCGCTTCTGCTACCTATCATCACCTCAGCCACCGCAAGTGCCTCCGTCTTCCTCACCTCCCCTCATCAGCCAGCCCTATTGCATCAGCCTCAACCTCCTGAGCTCCTATGCTTTATTCCTCAGGAGCCGCATCCTCGCACCGCCTTCTCACGTTGTCAGCAGCAACAGTGTAACTCTCGTCATCAGGACATCGGACACCACCAGTCTTCCTGCTCCCATTGCGAGCCAGCTGGGGAACAAGCCGTCACTCTCCTGAAATCAGCAAACCAGTGTCCCTGCTTGCCACATGACTTCCGTTGCTGCAGCCAAATTCCTCTCACCGTGAGGACACCGGACACCGTCAGCCTTCCTGCCCGTCGGTCTCGGGCCAACTGGGGAACAAGCCGTCACTCTCCTGGAAGCAGAGTACTTGGCCGCCTCACTCGCGCTCACAACTGCGCCGCCTCCCTTCTTGCCATCTTCTGCGTGACGCGACCTCCATCCTCTGCCTCTGCCACGTCCTCATCTTCATCAGTCTTCCCCCTCCTCATCTGCGCGTCATCTTCATCTTCATCTTCCTCTGTTGTCTTCGCCCCTCAGCCTCCTGCTTCAACTCTGCCTCATCAGCCTTCGTCGCGTTGCCCATCATCATCTGCATCGTCCGCGTAGCCTCCGCATCAGCCCTCTTCATCAGCGCACGTGGTTCCAACCCTGCGCCCACTCAGCCAGCAACTGTCTCCTCTTTTCCATCGTCATCGTTCAATCTTTCGCTCGGCACAAGGACCCGCCCCGTCGCATCGCCCGTTCAGGGACAACCTACACCCATGCCGAAACTTCCGCAGCGTACGTGGTTTCGCCCCTCCGCCCACTCCAAATTTACCTATTTCTGCTCGCTTATCATCAGCATGTGTGGCCAGCACACGAACCTGCACGAGCTGGCTGCCCGCTTCGTAGCAGCCTGCATCCATGCCGGCAGCAGATTTCTCGCGGCGTGTTTGCAACCGCCTTCTCCTTGCCGCATTCTATCCGTCTATCACAGCAGCGCACGTGGTTTTGCCCCTGCGCCCACTCCTCCGCTCAGCATTCCTCTGCCATAATCCGCCTTCATTATTTGCTCAGTTGCACCGCCATTTCTATGTTGTGACCCCTCTGCAATATCTGATCACCTTCAAGATTCTGGTCGTCACTTCTCCCTCATCAGCACCTACCGTCCTCTTCATGGCACTTCATTCTCCCCGCTGAAGCTCTCCTCCTCCTCTATGGAAGAGCAAGGATGCACCATCCTGCTCTACAATGAGGTCGCCTCCCTAACCGATAACATTGCTCCACTTTGCTTCGCACTCCATGGGAGTCACAACTGTGAACGATGGCGTCGACAAATGCGACGTGAAATCGCCACCTTGGACATGTATGGATACAACCTCCTTGACGTACTGCAAAACAATGGAATAAGAGAAGCCCGCACAACAGCACGAAGAAGACGTGAGTATGGCATTGCCCAAACTCAACTGCGAGGTCTTCTCTACAGGAGCACTTCCGCCGAGTTCCACCCCATTATTGCGGCACACCGTCATCAGGCTGTCTTCCGGACTATCCACGCTCTCATGGACTACTGTTCAACAGAGGAGCATAATACCTTGACCCCCGTCCGGCCGCTCTGGACCCTCCTCCATATAGTGAACTTCTGGAGGAGTGCTGATTTCAGCTGCAACCCTTCATCAAAGATCACAGGAGAATGGAGGAAGAAGCAGAACTTTGAGCCATTGAAGAACGGCCTCGCACTCCGCAATCTCCCACATCCTCTAATGGGGTGGAATACTGGGAGCGTTACTACTGACCGTTCCCCTTGCCTTCTTACCTCTTGTCAAGCTTCAAGGGGGGTGTTGCAATGAAGCCTTGACAAGAGATGAAAACATCAATCTCGGTCTCAATAACGGTTCAAGTCCAACGACTGAGCCACCTTGACCAACGACTCTCCAGTCACTCGACCGTTCGGACCCTAGCATGAACTCATCCCCTAATCAATTGACACTTGTCAACCGCGTCGGGCTAGCGGAAAGAAGCCGTTGCTCTGCTTGTTTGTCCTGTTGTGTCTTTTTATACCAAGCATGTTCATTCCCTCAAGCTAACCAGAACAGTTCTGTTCATCATGTTCCCTTTGGTTTCGAGGCTTCGCCGCTGTGGTCTCGCTCTGCTCGCTCCTACCGTCTCTCGCCCACCACTCTCTCCTCGCAGCTCTTTGCATCGTCACCTTTGGTCCTTTGCTCAACATCATCGCGTCACTCGCTTTGCTCTCCTTTCCTCCTGCCTACCTCAGGGCCCCAGCGCCTCGCCTCTCTCAAGGGTCTGCGACTAACTTCATGGGCCTGCACTCACCTTTCTGCTTCCGTCACTTCGCTGCCAAGCTCCTGCATGATCCATAGCTTCTGCTTGCTTCTGCTCTTGCCGCCCCCATTCCTTGCATTCATCTGAAATAGCTATCAATTAGCAAGCAATGGGACCTTCAATGAGTAGTGGCACGCTATGGCTACCATGTACAATGACCAACCGAAGTAGGCATGTGTCACAAACCATGACCAAAGAATGTCCCTATGTGTGGTAAAATTTGACAGCTCATAACACGAGTCAGAAATGGTCAGAGGGGGAAGCAATGGTTTGTGAATACTAGTTATCGATTTGCAACAACAAAGACCTTCAATATGTAGTGGCACAGTGTGGCTACCATGCACAGTGACCAACCAAAGTATCCATATGTTAGTGACCATGATCAAAGAATTTCACTTCATGTGGTCAATGTTGACAACTCACAACAAGAGTCACAGATAGTCAGAGAGGGTAACAATGGTTTGGGAACACCGGTTATCAACAAGAAAGCACAAAGACATTCAGTACGTAGTGACACGGTGTGGCAACCATGTAGAGTGACCAACCAAAGCAGGCATATGCCACTAACCATGACCAAACGAATGTCAAAGTGTGTGCTCAACATTAAAAAATCATAACACGAGTCACTGATCATGACCAAATAATTTTACTTCATGTGGTCAACATTGACAACTCACAACAATAGTCACAAATAGTCAGAGGAGGTAACAATGGTTTGGAAACACTGGCTATCAACTAGAAAGCACAACGACCTTCAGTACGTAGTGACACGGCGTGGCAACCATGTACAGTGATAAACCAAAGTAGGCAAACGCCATACCCATAACCAAAAGAATTTCACAGTGTGTGGTCAACATTGAAAAGTCATAACACGAGTCACAGATGGTCAAAGGGGGAAACAATGGGGTGGGAATACTAGTTATCAACTAGCAAGTGCAAAAACCTTCAACAAGTAGTGGCACGGTGTGGCTAGCAAGCACAGTGACCAACCAAAGGATGCATACGTCACTGACATAGATCATAGAAGTCCACTATGTGTGGTCAACATTGGCAACACATAACAAGAGTCACAAATGGTCAGAGGGAGAGACAATGGTTTGGCAATCCAATGTATCCACTAGAAAGGAGAAAGAACTTCAATACATAGTGGCACCACGTGGCTACTATGCACACCAAACAACCAAACTAGGCATATGTCACTGACCATGACCAACGATTTTCAGTATGGGTCGTCAACGTTCACAACCCATAACATGAGTCACAAATGATCAAAGGGGGAAACAATGTTTTTAGAGAATATAGTTTTCAAATAGCAAGTACAATGACCTTCAATAAGTAGTAGCACGGCGAAGTTACCATGCACAATGACTGACCAAAGTGTGTGGTCAACGTTGACAACTCTTGATACGAGTCACAAATGGTCAGAGGGGGAAACAATGGTTTGGGAACACCAGGTATCAACTAGCAAGTACAAGGACCTTCAACAAGTAGGGGCACGGCGTGGCTACCATGTACAATGACTAAAGAATGTCACTATATGTGATCAACTTTAACAGCTCATAACACAACTCACAAATGGTCAGAGGGGAAAACAATGGTATGTGAATACTTGTTATTGATTAGCAGGTACAAAGACCTTCAATATGGGGTCGCACAGTGTCGCTACCATGCACAGTGACCAACCAAAGTATGCATCTGTCACTGGCGATGACCAAAGAATTTCACTTCATGTCGTCAACGATGACAACTCACAACAAGAGTCGCAGGTAGTCACAGGGGGTAACAATGGTTTGGGAACATTGAGTATCAACACAAAAGCACAAAGACTTTCAGTACGTAGTGACACAGCGTGGCAATCATGTACAGTGACAAACTAAAGTAGGCATATGCCACTAACCATTACCAAAACAATTTCACAGTATGTGGTCAACGTGGAAAACTCATAACACGAGTCACAAATGGTCACGGGGGGAAACAATGGGTTGGGAACACTAGTTATCAACTATCAAATACAAAGACCTTCAACAAGTAGTGGCACGGTGTGGCTAGCGTGCACAGTGACCAACCAAAGGATGCATATGTCACTTACAATGACAAAACAAGTCCACTATGTGTGGTGAACATTGACAACTCATAACACAAGACACAAATGGTCAGAGAGAGAGACAATGGTTTGGGAACCCTAGGTATCGACTAGAAAGGAAGAAGAACTTCAACACATAGTGGCACGTTGTGCCTACTATGCACACCGAACAACCAAGCTAGGCATATGTCACTGACCATGACCAACGAAGTTCAGTATGGGTGGTCACCGTTCACAACCCATAACACGAGTCAAAAATGGAGAGAGGGGAAAACAATGGTTTTGTCATATTAGTTTTCAACTCGCAAGTACAACGACCTTCAATAAGTAGTAGCACGGTGTGGCTACCATGCATAATGACCGTCCAAATTAGGCATATGTAGTGCCTTTGACCAAAGAAATCCGATCTGTGTGGTCAACGTTGACAACTCATAACACGAGTCACAAATGGTCAGAGGGGAAAACAATGGTTTGGGAACACCAGGTATCAACTAGCAAGCACAAGGACCTCCAATTGGTAGTGGCAGAGTGTGACTACCATGTACAATGACCAACCAAAGTAGGCATGTGTCACTGACCATGACCAAAGAATGTCACTATGTGTGGTCAACCTTGACAACTCATAACACAATTCACAAATGGTCAGAGGGGGAAACAATGGTTTCTTAATACTAGTTCTTGATTAGCAAGTACAAAGACCTTCAATATGTAGTGGAACAGTGTGCCTACCATGCATAGTGACCAACCATATATGCATATGTCACTGACCATGATCAAAGAATTTCACTTCATGTGGTCAACGCTGGCAGCTCACATTAAGAGTCAAAGATAGTCAGAGGTGGTAACAATGGTTTGAGAACATTGGCTATCAACTAAAATGCACAAGAAGCTTCACTACGTAGTGACATGGCGAGGCAACCATGTAGAGTGACAAACTAAAGTATGCATATGCCACTAACCTTGACCAAAAGAATTTCACGGTGTGTGGTCAATGTTGAAAACTCATAACACGACTCACAGATTTTCAGAGGGGGAAAATGGGTTTGGAACACTAGTTATCAACTAGCAAGTACGAAAACCTTCAACAAGTAGTGGCACCGTGTAGCTACCGTGCACATTGACCAACCAAAGGATGCATACGTCACTGGCCATGACCAAAGAAGTCCACTTTGTGTGGTCAACATTGACAACTCATAACACGATTCACAAATGGTCAGAGGGAGAGACAATGGTTTGGTAACCCGATGTATTGACAGGAAAGGACAAAGAACTTCAATACGTAGTGGCACGGTGTGGCTACTATGCACACCAAACAACCAAACTAGGCATATGTCGCTGACCATGACCAACGATTTTCAGTATGGGTAGTCAACGTTCACAACCCATAACACGAGTCACAAATGGTTAGGGGGGCCAACAATGTTTTTGGAAGATAAGTTTTCAACCAGCAAGTATAGCGACCTTCAATAAGTAGTAGCACGGTGTGGCTACCATGTACAATGACCAACCAAAGTAGGCATGTGCCACTGCCTATGACCAAAGAATGTCACTATGTGTGGTCAACTTTGACACCTCATAACACAAGTCACTGTTGGCTCTAGTGGGTGTGGAGGCACCCTCAAGGATGCCTAGCTCTCAGTGATGCACGCTACCAAATTTTGGGCAGCCAATGGACACCTTCGGTGAAGAGTGTGGAGCACAAGGATCACGGATAGGAGTGGGCAGAACACGTCGCATTCAGTAGATCTGAATCGAAACACGTTTTTGTTANTTAGCATAGTGAGATTACATCAGATCCTTATAGCCTGTGATCTAAGCTTTCCAACGCATCCAAGCACGCCCAAAACGGAGCAGTAGAGCCCCTGCTACGGCCGTCGAAGTAACCCTTGGTGGAGCCGCCCACCAGGCCTTGCACTCTAGGCAACGGGAGGCGCTTCGACGATGACCCGTCGAAGCGCCTTTCCTCGCCCAGAAGTCAAGGAGAAGTTCATCCTGGTCAAGGAGGTCCTTATGTTCACCTCATTCATGCCCCTGGTGCATTTGGAGGCCATTAGGAATGAACTCGGATCCCTGGTGGTGGAATATCCCGCCACCTATGACGGGTACCAGATTCCACCCACCCAACACCCGTTTTTCGGGCTAGGCTAACTTTCTGAATACTCACTCAAATCGAGCAATTCAAAGCTCGATCTTGCATGGAAAAATCCAAGGAATCCAAATCTAAAGTCAGATCAGGTGTTCGACCACTCCTCAGTGGTCGAACCAGGGAGTACGATCAACGGCACTCATGGCAAGGGGCACACCATGTCAACAATCTCCCCCTTGCACCGCAGCCTTGATGCCCTGTCCTTGGAACCTGTAGCATTTTAAACTTCACAGCGCAGACCGAGCTCCATGCAGCTTACGTCGTGCCTGTCCTTGGGCTGTGCCTTGGTCATGGCATCGGCGAGCGTGCGCTTAGTGCCACAATGCACAATAGCCGCATCTCCCTTCGCCACCAAGTCCCGCGCGTAGTGATG
>SZWC01004737.1:2385-41857 GCA_023375785.1 Penium margaritaceum | reverse complement strand
GGATCCCTGGTGGTGGAATATCCCGCCACCTATGGCGGGTACCAGATTCCACCCACCCAACACCCGTTTTTCGGGCTAGGCTAACTTTCTGAATACTCACTCAAATCGAGCGATTCAAAGCTCGATCTTGCATGGAAAAATCCAAGGAATCCAAATCTAAAGTCAGATCAGGTGTTCGACCACTCCTCAGTGGTCGAACCAGGGAGTACGATCAACGGCACTCATGGCAAGGGGCACACCATGTCAACAGTCACAAATGGTCAAAGGGGAAAACAATGGTATGTGAATACTAGTTATTGATTAGCAAGTACAAAGACCTTCAATATCTAGTGGCACAGTGTGGCTACCATGCACAGTGACAAACCAAAGTATGTATATGTCACTGACCATGTTCAAAGAATTTCACTTCATATGGTCAACGTTAACAACTCACAACAAGAGTCACAGATAGTCAGAGGGTGTAACAATGGTTTGCAAACATTGGCTATCAACTAGAAAGCACAAAGATCTTCAGTACGTAGTGACACCGGGTGGTAACCATGTACATTGACAGAACAAAGTAGGCATATGCCACTAACCATGACCCGAAGAATTTCACAATGTGTGGTCAATGTTGAAAACTCATAACACGAGTCAAAAATGGTTGGAGGGGGAAACAATGGGCTGGAAACACTACTAATAAACTACACTGTACAAAGAACTTCAACAATGACTGCCACGGTGTGGCTATCGTGCACAGTGACCAACCAAAGGATGCATGCCACTTACTATGACCAAAGAAATCCACTATGTGTGGTCAACATTGACAACTCTTAACACAAGTCACAAATGGTCAGAAGGGGAGACAATGGTTTGGGAATCCTATGTATCAACTAGAAAGGACAAAGAACTTTTACACGTAGTGGCACGGTGTGGCTACTATGCACACAAAACAACCAAACTAAGCATATGTCATTGACCATGACCAAATAAATTCAGTATGGATGGTCAACTTTCACAACCCATAACACGAGTCACAGATGGTTAGAGGGGGAGACAATGGTTTCGGAATATTAGTTTTCAACTAGGAAGTGCAACGACCTTGAATAAGTAGTAGCACAGTGTGGCTACCATGCACAATGACTGACCAAATAGGCATATGTACTGCTTTTGACCAAAGAAATCCGTTGTGTGTGGTCAACATTGACAACTCATCATACGAGTCACAAATGGTCAGATGGGGAAATAATGGTTTGGAAACACCAGGTATGAACGAGCAAGGACAAGGGCATTCAATAACTTGTGGCACGGTGTGGCTACCATGTACAATGACCAACTAAAGTAGGCATGTTTCACTGACCATGACCAAAGAATCTCACTATCTGTTGTCAACTTTGACAACTCATAACACGAATTACAAATGGTCAGAAGGGGAAACTATGGTTTGTGAACACTAGTTATCAATTAGCAAGTACAAAGACCTTCAATATGTAGTGGCGCAGTGTAACTATCATGCACAGTGACCAACGAAAGAATGCATATGTCACTGACCATGACCAAAGAATTTCACTTCATGTGGTCAACGTTGACAACTCACAGCAAGAGTTACAGATAGTCAGAGGAGGTAACAATGGTTTGCGAACACTGGCTATCAGCTAGAAAGCACAAAGACCTTCAGTACGTAGTGACAAGGTGTGGCAACCATGTACAGTGATAACCCAAAGTAAGAATATGCCACTAACCATAACGAAACAAATTTCACAGTGTGTGGTCAACGGCCGAAACTCATGACAGGAGTCACAATTGGTCATAGGGGGAAACAATGGATTGTGAACACTAGTTATCAACTAGCAAGTACAAAGACCTTCAACAAATAGTGGCACAATGAGGCTAGCGTGCACAGTGACCAACCAAAAGGATGCATATGTCACTGACTATGATAAAAGAAGTCCACTTTGTGTGGTCAACATTGACAACTCATAACACAAGTCACAATTGGTCGGAGGAAGAGACAATAATTTGGGAAACCTATGTATCGACTAGACAGGACAGATAACTTCAATACGTAGTGGCACCGTGTGGCTACTATGCACACCGAACAACCAAACTAGGCATATGTTACTGACCAGGACAAACGAATTTCAGCAAGGGTGGCCAACGTTCACAACCCATAACACGAGTCACAAATGGTGAGAGGGGGAAACAATGGTTTTGGAATATTTGTTTTCAACAAGCAAGTACAACGACCTTGAATAAGTAGAAGTTGGCGTGGCTACCATGCACAATGACCGACCAAAGTAGGCATATGTATGCCTTTCACCAAAGAAATCCTCTCTGTGTGGTCAATGTCGACAACTCATAATACGAGTCACAAATGGTCAAAGGGGGAAACAATGGTTTGGGAACACCATGTATGAACTAGCAAGCACAAGGACCTTCAATGAGTAGTGGCACGGTGTGGCTACCATGTACAATGATCAACCAAAGTAGACATGTGTCAGTGACCATGACCAAAGAATGTCACTATGTGTGGTTAACTTTGACAACTCATAACACGAGTCACAAATGGTCTGAGGGGGAAACAATGGTTTTTGAATAATAGTAATCGATTAGCAAATACAAAGACCTTCAATATGTAGTGGCACAGTGTGGATACCATGTACAATGATCAACCAAAGTATGCATATGTCACTTAACATGACCAAAGAATTTCACTTTGTATGGTCAACGTTGACAACTCACAGACAGAATCACAGATAGTCAGAGGGGGTAGCAATGGGTTGGGAACATTTGCTATCGTCTAGAAAGCACAAAGACATACAGTACGTAGTGACACGGCATGGAAACCATGTACAGTGACAAACCAAAGTAAGCATATGCCACTAACCATAACCAAAAGAGTTTAACACTGTGTAGTCAGCGCAGAAAACTCATAACACGAGTCACAAATGGTCATTGGGGGAGACAATGGGTTGGGAACACTAGTTATCAACTAGCAAGTACAAAGACCTTTATGAACTAGTGGCACGGTGTGGCTAGCATGCACAGTGACCATCCAAAGGATGCATATGTCACAGACTATGACCAAAGAGGTCCACTATGTGTGGTCAACATTGACAACTCATAACACGAGTCACAAATGGTCAGAGGGAGAGACAATGGTTTGGGAACTCTATGTATCGACTAGAAAGGACAAAAAACTTGAATACGTAGAGGCACGGTGTGGCTACTATGCACACGAAACAACCCAACTTGGCATATGTCACTGACCATGACCAACGATTTTTAGTATGGGTCGTCAACGTTCACAACCCATAACACGAGTCACAAATGGTCAGAGGAGGAAACAATGTGTTTGGAATTTTAGTTTTCAACTAGCAAGAACAACGACCTTCAATTAGTAGTAGCACGGTAAGGCTACCATGCACAATGACCGACCAAAGTATACATATGTATTGCCTTTGACCAAAAAAATCCGCTGTGTGTGGTCAACGTTGACAACTCATAATACGAGTCACAAATGGTCACAGGGGGAAACAATGGTTTGGGAACACCAGGTATCAACCAGCAAGTACTAGGACCTTCAATAAGTAGTGGCACGGTGTGGCTACCATGTGCAGTGACCAACCGAAGTAGGCATGTGTTACATACTATGACCAAAGAATGTCACTATGTGTGGTCAATTTTGAAAACTCATAACACGAGTCACAAATGGTCAGAGGAGAAAACAATGGTATGTGAAGACTAGTTATCAACTACCACGTCCAAAGACCTTCAATATGTAGTGGCACAGTGTGGCTGCCACGCACAGTGACCAACCAAAGTATGCATATGTCATTGACCATGACCGAAGAATTTCACTTCATATGGTCAACGTTGACAACTCACAACAAGAGTCACAGATAGTAAGAGAGGGGGTAACAATGGTTTGGAATCACTGGCTATCAACTAGAAAGCACAAGGACCTTCAGTACGTACTGACATGGTATGGCAACCATGTACAGTGACAAACCAAAGTAGGCATATGCCACTAACCATGACCAAAAGAATTTCACAATGTGTGGTCAACGTTGAAAACTCATAACACGAGTCACAAATAGTTGGAGGGGGGAAACAATGGGCTGGGAACACTAGTTATTAACTATCAAGAACAAATACCTTCAACAAGTAGTGGCACGGTGTGGCTAGCGTGTACAGTGACCAACCAAAGGATGCAGATGTCACTGACTATGACCAAAGAAGTCCAATATGTCCGGTCAACTTTGACAACTCATAACACAAGTCACAAATGCTCAGAGGGAGAGACAATAGTTTGGGACCTATGTAGCGACTAGAAAGGACAGAGAACATCAATACGTAGTGGCACGGTGTGGCTACTATGTACACCAAAAAACCAAACTAGGCATATGTCACTGACCATGACAAATGAATTTCGGCATGGGTGGTCAAGGTTCACAACCCATAACACAAGTCACAAATGGTCAGAGGGGGGAACAATGGTTTTGGAATATTAGTTCTAACATAGCAAGTACAACGACCTTGAATAAGTAGTACCACTGTGTGGCTGCCATGCACAATGACCGACCAAAGTTGGCACAAGTACTGCCTTTGACCAAAGCAATCCGCACTGTGTGGTCAACATCGACGAATCATAATACAAGTCACAAATGGTCACAGGGGAAACAATGGTTTGGGAATACCAGGTATCAACTAGCAAGCACAAGGACCTTCAATAAGTAGTGTCACGGTGTGGCTACCATGTACAATGACCAACCAAAGTAGCCATGTGTCACTGACCATGACCAAACAATGTCACTATGAGTGGTCAACTTTGACAACTCATAACAAAAGTCATAAATGGTCAGAGGTGGAAACAATGGTTTGTGAATACTACTTATTGATTAGCAAGTACAAAGACCTTCAATATGTAGTGGCGCATTGTGGCTACCATGCACAATGACCAACCAAATTACGCATATGTCACTGACCATGAACAAAGAATTTCACCTCATGCGGTCAATGTTGACAGCTCACAGCAAGAATCACAGATAGTCAGATGGGGTAGCAATGGTTTGGGTACAGTGGCTATCAGCTAGAAAGCACAAAGACCTTCAAAACGTAGTGACACGGCATGGCAACCATGTACAGTGACAAACCAAAGTAAGCATATGCCACTAACCATGACCAAAAAAGTCTAAGAGTGTGTGGTTGGCGTTGAAAACTCATAACACGAGTCAGAAATGGTCATAGGGGGAAACAATGGGTTGAGAACACTTGTTATCAACTAGTTAGTACAAAGACATTCAACAAGTTGTGGCACGGTGTGACTAGCATCCACAGTGACCAACCAATGGATACATATGTCATTGACTATGACCAAAGAAGTCCACTATGTGTGGTCAACATTGACAACTCATAACAGGAGACAAAAATGGTCAGAGGGAGAGACAATGGTTTGGGAACCCTATGAATCGACTAGAAAGGACAAAGAATTTAATTACATAGTGGCACAGTGTGTTTACTATGCACACCAAACAACCAAACTAGGCATATGTCACTTACCATGACCAAAGAATTTCAGTATGGGTGGTCAACGTTCACAACCCATAATACGTGTCACAAATGGTCAGAGGGGGAAACGATGGTTTCGGAATATTAGTTTTCAACTAGCAAGTACAAGGACCTTCATTAAGTAGTAGCACGGTGTGGCTACCATGCACAATGACCGACCAAAGTAGGCATATGTACTGCCTTTGACCAAAGAAATCCGTTGTGTGTTTTCAACGTTGAAAACTCATAATACGAGTCACAGATAGCCACAGGGGGAAACAATGGTTTTGGAACACCAGGTATCAACTATCAAGCAAAGGAACCTTCAATAAGTAGTGGCACGGTTTGGCTACCATGTACAATGACTAACAAAAGTAGGCATGTGTCACTGACCATGACCAAAGAATGTCACTATGTATGGTCAACTTTGACAACTCATAACACGAGTCACAAATGGTCTGAGGGGGAAAAAATAGTTTGTGAATACTAGTTATCAATTAGCAAGTACAAAGAACTTCAATATGTAGTGGCATAATGTGGCTACCATGCACAGTGACCAACCAAAGTATGCATATGTCACTGACAATAACCAAAGGATTTCACTCCGTGTGGTCAACGTTGACAACTCACAACAAGTGTCACAGATAGTCTGAGGGGCTAACAATGGTTTGGGAATACTTGCTATCAAGTAGAAAGAACAAAAACCTTCAGTACGTAGTGACACGATGTTGCAACCATGTATAGTGACAAACCAAAGTAGGCATATGCCAATAACCATGACCACAATAACTTCACAGTGTGTGGTCAATGTTGAAAACTCATAACACGAGTCATAAATGGTCATAGGGGGAAACAGTGGGTTGGAAACACTAGTTATCAACTAGCAAGTTCAAACACCTTCAACAAGTAGTGGCACGGTGTGGCTAGTGTGCACAATGACCAACCAAAGGATGCATACGTCACTGACTATGACCAAAGAAGTCCACTACGTGTCGTCAACATTGACAACTCATAATACGAGTGACAAATGGTCAGAGGGGGATACAATAATTTGGGAACACCAGGTATCAACTAGGAAGCATAGGAACCTTCAATAAGTAGTGGCACGGTGTCGCTACCATGTACAATGACCAACCAAAGTAGGCATGTGTCACTGACCATGACCAAAGAATGTCACTATGCGGAGTCAACTTTGACAACTCATTACACGAGTCACAAATGGTCAAAGGGGGAAACAATTGAAGGTCAATACTAGTTATCAATTGGCAAGTACAAAGACCTTCAATATGTAGTGGCATAGTGTGTCTACCATGCACAGTGACCAACCAAAGTATGCATTTATCACTGACCATGACCAAAGAATTTCAATTCATGTGGTCAATGTTGACAACTCACAACAAGAGTCACAGATAGTCAGAGGGGTTAACAATGGTTGAGAAACACTGGCTAACAACTAGAAAGCACAAAGACCTTCAGCACGTAATGACACGGCGTGGCAACCATGTACAGTGACAAACCAAAGTAGGCATATGCCACTAACCATGACCAAAATAATTTCACAGTGTCTGGTCAACGTTGAGAAGTCATATCACAAGTCACAAATGGTCAGAAGGGTAAACAATGGACTGGGAACACTAGTTATAAGCTAGCACGTACAAAGACCTTCAACAAGTAGTGGCATAGTGTGGCTAGCGTGCACAGTGACCAAACAAAGGATGCACACGTCACTGACTATGACCAAAGAAATTCACTATGTCCGGTCAACATTGACAACTCATAACACGAGTCACGAATGGTCAGAGGGAGAGAGAATGGTTTGGGAACCCTATGTATCGACTAGAAAGGACAAAGAACTTCAATACTTAGTGACACGGTGTGGCTATTATGCACACCAAACAACCAAACTAGGCATATGTCACTCACCATGACCAAAGAATTTCACTATGGGTGGTCAACGTTCACAACCCATAACACGAGTCACAAATGGTCTGAGGGGGAAACAATGATTTTGGAATATTAGTTTTCAACTAGCAAGTACAACAATCTTCAAGAAGTAGTAGCACGGTGTGGCTACTATGCACAATGACTGACCAAAGTAGGTATATGTACTGCCTTTAACCAAAGAGATTCGCTGTGTGTGCTCAACGTTGACAACTCATAATACGAGTCACAAATGGTCAGACGATGAAACAATGATTTGGGAACACCAAATATCAACTAGCAAGCACAAGAACCTTCAATAAGTAGTGGCACGGTGTGCTTACCATGTCTACTGACCAACCAAAGTAGGCATGTGTCACTGACCATGACCAAAGAATGTCACTATGTGTGAACTTTGAAAACTCATAACACGAGTCACAAATTGTGAGAGGGGGAACAAATGGTTTGTGAATACAAGTTATCAACTAGCAAGTACAGATACCTTCAATATGTAGTAGCACAGTGTGGCTACCATGCACAGCGACCAACCAAAGTATGCATATGTCACTGACCATGACCAAAGAACTTCACTTCATGTGGTCAACGCTGTCAACTCACAAGAAGAGTCACAGATAGTCAGAAGGGATAACAATGGTTTGGGAACACTGGCTATCAACTAGAAAGCATAAAGACCTTCAATACGTTGTGACTCGGCGTTGTAACCATGTACATTGACAACCTATAGTAGGCATTTACCACTAACCATGACCAAACGAGTTTCACAGTGTGTGGTCAACGTTGAAAACTCACCACACGGGTCACAAATGGTCAGATTGGGAAACAATGGGCTGGGAACACTAGTTATCAACTAGCAAGTACAAAGACCTTCGACAAGTAGTGACACGGTGTGGCTAGCATGCCAGTGTTGCCTTCGTTGCTCGTAGGAGGAGCATTACAACGACCTCGGAACCGTGAGGCACATCGATGCTACATCGATGTGGTATTGGGTTGTAGTCATGACCGCGACCGTCAGAGCCACAGTTTTAGACACGCCCACGTCGTCACGCGGATTATTACCACCACAAAATTTGTTGGCGTGTTCGGCTCCGGAACCCTTGTTGCGGAGACGCATGCTTGCATTCACGTCTGATACATTAATCTTGCCATGTGGCAGGACTGCATATGTCGGACCAATGTGTGTCTTGCATGTGGAGGTGGACATGTCAACCTTTGACAGGGTGGACTGATGGGCAATGCTCAGCCCTCATCCTTGGCCAACCTTTCTACGTCCAATCCATCCGCAACCTCGTTCTTTGGCGATCATGCGGACCAAGGAACACACGAGGGAGATAAAGGTCAAAATGGATATTAGTGACATTTTATGTACTCGACAAGTGCGTCCGTCAAACATGGTTTGCCTGCGAACCGACCAAGACAATGTTTCGTTATGAATTACGGATTTTGTTTATTCTGCCGCTATCCCCCATTCAAATGTTCAAACCATATTTGAACCGCGATCGATGCGAAGAAAAGGAGGAACCGATCCACGATCGGTTCCTTGGCCATTCAGGCTGCTGAATCGACGGTCTACAAGTGGCGATCATAGACCGTTGATTCGGCAGCCAAATCAGCCGTTCACAAGGCAAGGCAGTCCTGAATGCATCAAGCACCAACAACTGGTTCATTGGTGACGACTCAACCCGTGCTTGTGTCTTAGTAACAACACATCGCCCTGCTCCACGATGTAGCCAACACTTAGTCAGATTAGGCGTTGCCGCCGGGTCCCACCCGGCGGACATTCCTCTCGCCATGGCTTCTCAACCAAGTTCTCAGCCAAGCTCAAACAGAGCTTCTACTGCTGCATCCACTCCCTCGACTGCTCCAGTGTCTACTGTGTCTGCCTAGTTTGACGCGAGCAAGTGGAATCCACCTAGGAGGAGGGCACTGACTGGCGACTTTCTCACCAAGGAGCTGTCTAAGCACTGCGAACCGAGTCCAACGAGCAGCAAGAAGGCAGGCTTCGTTTGTGGGTCATGTGCAAAGAAAGTGAGCGGTACGTGTGACCGCATCCGCGGCCACTTTGCTTGCAATAACCCGAACGTGGGGAAGTGTCCCCATCCTCCACCAACAACTAGGGACCCTCTGGGCTTGGAGCGTTTCCCTCCTCCTGCAGCAGGCTGGCAGCCATACAGTGCGAAGCTGTACAAGGGAGAGGGTGCCGAGTGGGGAACGAAGGACAAGCGCGTTGCCTGGCTGAAGCTGTGGGAGGCACAAGAGAAGGCAACACAGGCAGCCACCGTGGGAGTCACGCTGCAAAAGGACTCCAGTGACGATGAAGATGGACACACCGTCCGTCCAAGCAGGCCGGCAGCCACAACTCTTGAGGGTGAGATCTCGCTGTTTGACATGAACAAGGCAGCATCGTTCCGCCAATCAACCATGGTTGAGCACTCAGACAGGTACTACAATGACCGCTGCCAGCTGGACAGCGTAAAGCTGATGGCCATTGCAGCCCTGCCTATATCGTTCTGTCAAGAACCTGTTCTCCTCGAGGTCATCAAGTCAGCGAAGAAGACGACTGCCGGTTTCCGGCTGCCAAGCAGGGACACTGTGACCACTGAGCTGCTGCCTAAGTTGGATGCAGAGTTGGCAGAGCTTGATGCACCGCTGATGCAGGGATGGTCGACCTACGGAACAAGCCTGGCTGTGGATGAGTGGTCTGACAGGCAGGTTAGACCCATCTACAATGCCATGGCAGTGAATGCCATGGGATCCGTCCATCTGTTTTCACGTGATGCTAGTGGACTGACAAGGGATGCTGACCATGCTGCTTCCATGATAGAGGCAGCAATTGCAGCTGTGGGTGAGGACAGAATTTTTTCTGTGATCTATGACAATGCGTCCGTCAATAAGAAAGCATTTTCCGAGCTCAAGACAAAGTTCCCGAAGCTGTTATTTCAGGGATGTTGTGCGCATAACATAGACCTCATCATGAAGGACATTGGGAAGTTGGCATGAGATGCTGGGATCATTGGGAAATGTGAGAAGGTGATTGCCTTTTTCAGGAACAAGGCCATGCCTCGGACATGGCTCAAGGACAAGACAGGGGGGAAGGTGCTGAAGAACAGGTGTGACACCCGCTTTGCATCTGTCTTTGACATGGTTGAGAGGTTGCTGGAGCTGAGGGAGGAATTGGAGGAGTTTGTGCAGCTGGATGTTTGGAAGCAGATTGGGTCACAGAGGGATGCGGGGTTCAGGAGCAGGAAGAAGGAGGTGAGAAGGATTGTACGCCGCAAGGTCTTTTGGCTGCAGGTGAGACAGCTGAAGGATCTGTTGTTACCATTGGTGAAGGTGTTGCGTGTGGCTGACTCGCCTGGTGGGGGGGCTGGTGAAATATACGAGGGGTTGCTTGACTGTGCTGAACAGCTGAAGGCACTGGCCGAGAAGAAAAGAAGGAAGGGAAGGAAGGTTGCCGAGTGCCATGTAAACTTTGTTCTGGGAGGCTTGACCACCGCTGGTCTAAGGACATGTCGTGTCCTCTGTATGCCGCTGCTCGGCGGCTGCATCCAGAGCACTTCGGGAACGACCTGTCAAAGGATGCGACCACCCTGCAGGCTTGGCAGGCCGTGGTGGAGGCTTTGGTTCCTGAGGATAAGCAGGATGAGATCATGAAGGAGATTGGGGTCTTCCAGTTGGCACAGACTACAGTGAACCATGATCCCATGGCAACCCCGCGCAGGAATGCAAAGGCTGTTGCTGCAGTTGCAAAAGTGAAATGTGGGACAATGACTGCCGTTGAGTGGCACGTGAATTACATGTGCAATCTTCCAGTGCTCCAAGATTTGGCCTTGAAGCTCCTTTCACAACCGTGCTCCTCGTCTGAGTGTGAACATGTGTTTTCCGCACATGAGCTCATCCATACTGCCAGGAGGAACAGGCTCAAGGTCTCAACCCTGGAGCTCCTCGTGCGGTGCCATGTCCGCTTGCGCAAACACTACGGCAGGCAGGGGAGAAAAGCAGCAAAGGATCTGGCCAGGGCTGCGGTAGCTGCAGCAGAAGTAGAAGGAGATGCCAGCGAGGACGACGGAGAGGTGGTTGAGGAAGAGGGAGTGCTGAGTGAACCCGAGGATGAATGGGAGACTGATGATGGAGGTGAGGATGAGGAGGAGGAGGAGGATGCGGTTGGGGGAGACGATGATGTGGTGAAGGTTATGGCCTCCGTGCGTGTCATGAGTGACACGCCTGGACTTCCTCATGCACGTCCAGTGCGTGTCCGCACACAGGAGAAGCCAGAGAAGAGCAAGACAACTGTGGGAAGGAGGAGAGAAGGTGGTGGGAATGGTGCAGCAACAGCTGGCAATGGAGCAGACACTACAGAGAGGGAAGCAGATGACGACGGGGGGGAAGAAGCAACAGCAGGTGGGGAGGTACCAGGATCTGGTGCAGTTGCAGCAAGTGGGGCAGGAGCAGCAGGTGATGAGGGAGCAGCCGGTGGGGAGGGAGCGGCAAATGAGGATGGAGCAGCAGATGGGGCAGGAGCAGATAGTGGGCAGGGGGGAAGATCAGGTGAGGAAGGGGAAGCAGGTGGATCAGGTGACGGACAAGCAGCAGGTGAGGAAGGAGCAGCAGGTGGCCAGTTGGCTTCAACAACACGTGAACCAGCATCAACAGCTGGTTCAAGGATTGGCAGTTCCAAGCATAGTGCAAAGCGTGCTGTCCTTGTTGCACTAGCAGCAGCAAGGGCATCAAAACGTGCTACAGGTAGTGCAGTGGCAGCTACAGCAGCCAGCAGGTTGGCAAGGCGCAGAGCTGCCACATTCCGAAAGTAGGACATGGTTCTGACAATGTTGTTAAGCGTTTGTATCAGATTCAGTACATTGTGCCATTGCCAACTCCATTTCCACCATGTGCAATCCATTGTTACAATTCTACTGATGTGGAATATGCAATCCCATACAGCATTCCATCAGTCCATGGAGGTTGTGTACACATGCAAATGAAATGGTGGATAATGTGTAACCTAGAAGCTTTGTGCTTGATGTACATGCATTGTTATGATTTGCCCTTTGCATGATCAGTGTGTATGTGGCACAATGACTTCAGTTTACGTTCAGTTAAGTGCGGTGTAGTGCTCATCATTAGTAGAGAACCAGTACAAATTCACATCACATGTAGGTGTGACCCGGTGCCTTGATATTGGTAATCATGTTGAAACATGCAATAAAGGGTGATTTGAATAAGTCATGAATTTCTCATATTTGGCTACCTCAACCATTCTGTGCAATCCCATGTTCCAATGCATCTCAACTGACCATGCGCACTGTGTCCACATCGATGTGGCCAACCTGGGGTACATCGATATATCGATGTGGACATCGATGTACCGATGCTTGAGGCACCAAGGTCAACACTGTAGCGTGCACACTGACCAACCAAAGGATGCATACGTCACTGACTATGACCAAATGGATGGTCAATGTGTGGCAAACATTGACAACTCATTCCACGGGTCACAAATGGTCAGAGTGAGAGACAATGGTTTGGGAACCCTCTGTATTGACTAGAAAGGAAAAAGAACTTCAATACGTAGTGGCACGACGTGGCTACAACACACACCAAACAACCAAACTAGGCATATGTCACTGACCATGACCAAAGAATTTCGGTATGGGTGGTCAATGTTCACAACCCATAACACGAGTCACAAATGATCACAGGGGGAAACAATGGTTTCGGAATATTAGTTTTCAACTAGCAAGTACAACGACTTTTAGCAAGTAGTAGCACGGTGTGGCTACCATGGACAATGACCGACCAAAGGAGGCATATGTACTACCTTTAACCAAAGAAATCCGCTATGTGTGATCAACGTTGACAACTCACAATATGAGTCACAAATGGTCAGGGGGAGAAACAATGGTTTGGGAACACCAGGTATCAACTAGCAAGCACAAGGCATTTCAATACGTAGTGGCACAGTGCGGCTACCATGTACAATTACCAACCAAAGTAGGCATGTGTCACTGATTATGACAATAAAATGTCACTATGTGTAGTCAACGTTGACAACTCATAACACGAGTTACAAATGGTCAGAGGGGGAAACAATGGTTTTTGAATACTAGTTATCGATTAGCAAGTACAACGACCTTCAATATGTAGTAGCACAATGTGGCTACCATGCACAGTGACCAACCAAAGTATGCATATGTCACTGACCATGACCAAAAAAATTTACTTCATGTGGTCAACGTTGACAACTCACAACAAGAGCCACACATAGTCAAAGGGGGTAACAATGGTTTGAGAACACTGGCTATCATCCAGAAAGCACAAAGACCTTCACTACGTATTGACACGGCGTGGTAAACATGTAGAGTGACAAACCAAAGTAGGCATATGCCACTAACCATGACCAAACGAATTTCACAATATGTGGTCATTGTGAAAACTTATAACACGAGTCACAAGTGGTCAGAGGGGAAACAATAAGTTGGGAACACTAGTTATCATCTAGCAAGTACAAATACCTTCAACAAGTAGAGGCACGGTGTGGCTAGCATGTACAGTGACCAACCAAAGTATGCATACGTCACTGACTATGACCAAATGTGTGGTCAATGTGTGGCAAACATTGGCAACTCATAACACGGGTCACAAATGGTCAGAGTGAGAGACAATGGTTTGGGAACCCTATGAATTGACTAGAAAGGATGACCACCTTCAATACGTAGTGGCACAGTGTGGCTACTATGCACACCGAACAACCAAACTAGGCATATGTCACTGCACTGACCAAAGAATTTCAGTATGGGTGGTCAACGTTCACAACCCATAACACGAGTCACAAATGGTCACAGGGAAAAACAGTGGTTTCGGAATATTAGTTTTCAACTAGCAAGTACAACTACATTCAATGAGTAGTAGCACGTCATGACCACCATGCACAATGACCGACCAAAGCAGGCGTATTTATTGCCTTTGAGCAAAGAAATCTGCTATATGTGGTCAAGGTTGACAACTCATTATACGAGTCACAAATGGTCAGAGGGAGAAACAATGGTTTGGTAACACGAGGTATCAACTAGCAAGCACAGCGACCTTCAATAAGTAGTGGCACGGTGTGGCTACCATGTACAATGACCAACCAAAGTAGGCATGTGTCACTGATCATGAAAAAAGAATGTAACTATGTGTGGTCAACTTTGACAACTCATAACACAAGCTACAAATGGTCAGAGGAAGAAATAATGGTTTGGGAATACTAGTTATCAATTAGCAAGCACAAAGACCTTCAATATGTAGTGGCACAGTGTGGCTATCATGCACAGTGACCAACCAAAGTATGCATATGTCACTGACCATGACCAAAGAATTTCACATCATGTGGTCAACATTGTGAACTCACAACAAGAGTCACAGATAGTCAGAGGGGGTAACAATGGTTTGAGAAACACAGGCTATCAAATAAAAAGCAGAAAGACCTTCAGCACGTAGTGACACAGCGTGGCAACCATGTACAGTGACAAACCAAAGTAGGCATATGCCACTAACCATGACCGAAAGAATTTCACAGTGTGTGGTCAATGTTGAAAACTCTTACCACGAGTCACAAATGGTCAGAGGGGGATACAATAACTTGGGAACACCAGGTTTCAACTAGGAAGCATAGGAACCTTCAATAAGTAGTGGCACGGTGTTGCTACCATGTACAATGACCAACCAAAGTAGGCATGTGTCACTGACCATGAGCAAAGAATGTCACTATGCGGGGTCAACTTTGACAACTCATAACACGAGTCACAAATGGTCAAAGGGGGAAGCAATTGTTGTTGAATACTAGTTATCAACTGGCAAGTACAAAGACCTTCAATATGTAGTGGCATAGTGTGTCTACCATGCACATTGACCAACCAAAGTATGCATATATCACTGACCATGACCAAAGAATTTCAATTCATGTGGTCAATGTTGACAACTCACAACAAGAGTCACAGATAGTCAGAGGGTTTAACAATGGTTTAGGAACACTGGCTAAGAACTAGAAAGCACAAAGACCTTCAGCACGTAGTGACACTGCGTGGCAACCATGTACAGTGACAAACCAAAGTAGGCATATGCCACTAACCATGACCAAAAAAACTTCACAGTGTCTGGTCAACGTTGAGAAGTCATAACACAAGTCACAAATGGTCAGAATGGGAAACAATGGATTGGGAACACTAGTTATCAGCTAGCAAGTAGAAAGACCTTCAACAAGTAGTGGTACGGCGTGGCTAGCGTGCACAGTGACCAAACAAAGGAAGCACACATCACTGACTATGACCAAAGAAATTCACTATGTGTGGTCAACATTGACAACTCATAACACGAGTCACAAATGGTGAGAGGGAGAGAGAATGGTTTGGGAACCCTACGTATTGACTAGAAAGGACAAAGGACTTCAATACTTAGTGACACGGTCTGGCTACTATGCACACCAAACAACCAAACTAGGCATATGTCACTCACCATGACCAAAGAATTTCACTAGGGGTGGTCAACGTTCACAACCCATAACATGAGTCACAAATGGTCTGAGGGGGAAACAATGATTTTGGAATATTAGTTTTCAACTAGCAAGTACAACGATCTTCAAGAAGTAGTAGCACGGTGTGGCTACTATGCACAATGACCGACCAAAGTAGGTATATGTACTGCCTTTAACCAAAGAGATTCGCTATGTATGCTCAACGTTGACAACTCAAAATACGAGTCACAAATGGTCAGATGATGAAACAATGATTTGGGAACACCAGATATCAACTAGCAAGCACAAGAACCTTCAATAAGTAGTGGCACGGTGTGCTTACCATGTCTACTGACCAACCAAAGTAGGCATGTGTCACTGACCATGACCAAAGAATGTCACTATGTGTGAACTTTGAAAACTCATAACACGAGTCACAAATGGTCAGAGGGGGAAAAATGGTTTGTGAATACAAGTTATCGATTAGCAAGTACAGATACCTTCAATATGTAGTAGCACTGTGTGGCTACCATGCACAGCGACCAACCAAAGTATGCATATGTCACTGACCATGACCAAAGAACTTCACTTCATGTGGTCAACGCTGTCAACTCACAAGAAGAGTCACAGATAGTCAGAAGGGATAACAATGGTTTGGGAACACTGGCTATCAACTAGAAAGCATAAAGACCTTCAATACGTAGTGACTCGGCGTTGTAACCATGTACATTGACAACCTATAGTAGGCATTTGCCACTAACCATGACCAAACGAGTTTCGCAGTGTGTGGTCAACGTTGAAAACTCACAACACGGGTCACAAATGGTCAGATTGGGAAACAATGGGCTGGGAACACTAGTTATCAACTAGCAAGTACAAAGACCTTCAACAAGAAGTGACACGGTGTGGCTAGCGTGCACAGTGACCAACCAAAGGATGCATACGTCACTGACTATGACCAAATGGGTGGTCAATGTGTGGCAAACATTGACAACTCATCACACGGGTCACAAATGGTCAGAGTGAGAGACAATGATTTGGGAACCCTATGAATTGACTAGAAAGGATGACCACCTTCAATACGTAGTGGCACAGTGTGGCTACTATGCACACCGAACAACCAAACTAGGTTGGCTATATGTGGTCAAGGTTGACAACTCATTATACGAGTCACAAATGGTCAGAGGGAGAAACAATGGTTCGGGAACACGAGGTATCAACTAGCAAGCACAGGGACCTTCAATAAGTAGTGGCACGGTGTGGCTACCATGTACAATGACCAACCAAAGTAGGCATGTGTCACTGACCATGACAAAAGAATGTAACTATGTGTGGTCAACTTTCACAACTCATAACACAAGTTACAAATGGTCAGAGTAAGAAATAATGGTTTGTGAATACAAGTTATCAATTAGCATGCACAAAGACCTTCAATATGTAGTGGCACAGTGTGGCTATCATGCACAGTGACCAACCAAAGTATGCATATGTCACTGACCATGACCAAAGAATTTCACATCATGTGGTCAAAATTGTCAACTCACAACAAGAGTTACAGATAGTCAGAGGGGTTCACAATGGTTTGGGAAATACTGGCTATCAAATAAAAAGCAGAAAGACCTTCAGCACGTAGTGACACAGTGTGGCAACCATGTTCAGTGACAAACCAAAGTAGGCATATGCAACTAACCATGACCAAGAGAATTTCACAGTGTGTGGTCAACATCGAAAACTCATACAACGAGTCACAAATGGTGAGAGGGGAAACAATGGGTTGGGAACACTAGCTATCAATTAGCAAGTTAAAATACCTTAAACAAGTAGAGGCACGGTGTGGCTAGCATGTACAGTGACCAACCAAAGGATGCACACGTCACTGATTATGACCAAATGTGTGGTCAATGTGTGGTCAACATTGACAACTCATAACACGAGTCACAAATGGTCAGAGGGAGAGACAATGGTTTGAGAACCTTATGTATCGACTAGAAAGGAAAAAGAACTTCAATACGTACTGGCACGGTACTGCTACAATGCAGACTGAACAATCAAACTACGCATATGTCACTGATCAAGACCGAAGAATTTCAGTATGGGTGGTCAACGTTCACAACCCATAACACGAGTGACAAATGGTCAGAGGGGGAAACAATGGTTTCGGAATATTTGTTTTCAACTAGCAAGAAAAATGACCTCTAATAAGTGGTAGCACAATGTGGCTACCATGCAGAATGAGCAACCAAAGTGGGCATATGTACTGCATTGGACCAAAGAAATCTGTTGTGTGGTATGAGTGTTGACAACTTATAATATAAGTCACAAATGGTCAGAGCGGGAAAAAATGGTTTGGAAACACCAGGTATCAACTAGCAAGCACAGAGACCTTCACTAAGTCGTGGCACGGTGTGGCTACCATGTACAATAACCAACCAAAGTAGGCATGTGTCACTGACCATGACCAAAGAATGTCACTATGTGTGGTCAACTTTGACAACTCATAACACGAGTCACAAATGGTAAGAGGGGAAAACAATGGTGTGTGAATACAATTCATCGATTAGCAAGTACAAAGTCCTTTTATATGGAGTGGCACACCGTGGCTACCATGCACAGCGACCAACCAAAGTATGCACATGTCACTAACCATGACCGAAGAATTCCAGTTCACGTGGTCAACGCTGTCAACTCAAAACAGGAGTCACAGATAGTCTGAGGGGGTAACAATGGTTCAAGAACACTGGCTATCAAGTAGAAAGCACATAGACCTTAAGTACGTAGTGACTCGGCGTGGCCACCATGTACCGTGACAAACCAAAATAGGCATATACCACTAAGCATGACCCAAAGAGTTTCACAGTGTGTGGTCAACGTTGAAAACTCAAAACACGAGTCACAAATGGTCAGATGGGAAACAATGGAATGGGAACACTAGTTATCAACTAGCAAGCACAACAACCTTCAACAAGTATTGGCACGGTGTGGCTAGCGTGCACAGTGACCAACCAAAGGATGCATACGTCACTGTCTATGACCAAAGAAGTCCACTATGTGTGGTCAACATTGACAACTCATAACACGATTCACAAATGTTAAGAGGGAGAGACAATGCTTTGTGAACCCTAAGTATCCACTAGAAAGGACAAAGAACTTCAATACATAGTGGCACGGTGTGTCTACTATGCACACCAAACAACCTAACTAGGCATATGTCACTGACCATGACGAAAGAATTTCAGTATGGGTGGTCAACGTTCACAGCTCATAACACGAGCCACAAATGGTCACAGGGGGAAACAATTGTTTCGGAATATGAGCTTCATCTAGCAAATACATCCACCTTCAATAAGTAGTAGCATGTTGTGACTACCATGTACAATGGCCGACCAAAGTAGGCATATGTACTGCCTTTGACCAACAAAATCCGCCATGTGTGGTCAACGTTGAGAACTCATATTACGAGTCACAAATGGTCCGAGGGATAAACAATGGTTTGGGAACACCAGGTATCAACTAGCAAGCACACGGACCTTCAATAAGTAGTGGCACGGTGTGGCTACCATGTTCAATGACCAACCAAAGTAGGCATGTGTCACTGATCATGACCAAAGAATGTCACTATGTGTGGTGAACTTTGACAACTCATAACACGAGACACAAATGGGCAGAGGGGGAAACAATGGTTTGTGAATACTAGTTATCTATTAGCAAGTACAAAGACCTTCAATATGTAGTGGCACAGTGTGGCTATCATGCACAGTGACAAACCAAAGTATGCATATGTCACTGACCATGACCAAAGAATTTCACTTCATGTGGTCAACGTTGACAACTCACAACAAGAGTCACACAGACTCAGATGGGTTAACAATAGTTTGGGAAATACTTTCTATCCACTAAAAAGCACAAACACCTTTAGTACGTAGTGACATGCCGTGGCAACCATGAACAGTGACAAACCAAAGTAAGCATATGCCACTAACCATGACCAAAAGAGTTTCACACTGTGTGGTCAATGTGAAAAACTCATACAATGAGTCACAAATGGTCAGATGGGAAAAAATGGGTTGTGAACACTAGTTATGAACTAGCAAATACAAAGACCTTCAACAAGTAGAGGCACGGTGTGGCTAGCATGTACAGTGACCAACCAAAGGATGCATACGTCACTGACTATGACCAAAGAAATCCACTATGTGTGGTCAACATTGACAACTCAGAACACGAGTCACAAATGGTCAGAGGGAGAGACAATGGTTTGGGAACCCTATGTATTGACTAGAAAGGACAAAGAACTTAAATACGTAGTGGCACGGTGTGGCTACTATGCACACCGAGCAACCAAACTAAGGATATGTCACTAACCATGACCAAAGAGTTTCAATATGGGTGTTCAACGTTCACAACCCATAATACAAGTCACAAATGGTCAGAGGAGAAAACAATGGTTTCGGAATGTTGGTTTTCAACTAGCAAGTGCAACGACCTTCAATACGTAGTATGGGTCTGGCTACCATGCACAATGACCGACCAAAGTAGGCATATGTAGTGCCTTTTACCAAAGAAATCGACTGTGCGTGGTCAATGTTGACAACTCAATATACGAGTAACAAATGGTCACAGGGGGAAGCAATGGGTTGGAAACACCAGGTATCAGCTAGCAAGTACAAGGACCTTCAATAAGCAGTGGCACGGTGGTTACCATGTACAATGACCAACCAAAGTAGGCATGTGTCACAGACCATGACTATGTGTGGTCAACTTTGACAACTCATAACACGAGTCACAAATGGTTAGAGGGGGAAACAATGGTTTGTGAATACCATTATCGATTAGCATGTACAAAGACCTTCAATATGTAGTGGCACAGTGTGGCTACCATGCACAGTGACCAACCAAAGTATGCATATGTCACTGACCATGACCAAAGAATTTCACTTCATGTGGTCAACTTTGACAACTTACAACAAGAGCCACGGCTGGTCAAAGGGGGCAACAATGATTTGGGAACACCAGCTATCAACTAGAAAGCACAAAGACCTTCAGTACGTAGTGACACGACATGGCAACCACGTACAGTGACAAACCAAAGTAGGCATATGCCACTAACCATGACCGAAAGAATTTCACAGTGTGTGGTCATTGTTAAAAATGCATAACACAAGTCACAAATGGTCAGAGGGATAATCAATGGTTTGGGACACCAGGTTTCAACTAGCAAGCACAAGGACCTTCAATAAGTAGTGGCACGGTGTAGCTACCATGTTCAATAACTAACCAAAGTAGGCATGTGTCAATGATCATGACCAAAGAATGTCACTATGTGTGGTGAACTTTGACAACTCATAACACGAGTCACAAATGGTCAGAGGAGGAAACAATGGTCTATGAATACTAGTTATCGATTAGCAAGTACAAAGACCTTTAATATGTAGTGGCACAGTGTGGCTATCATGAACAGTGACAAACCAAAGTATGCATATGTCACTGACCATGACCAAAGAATTTCACTTCATGTGGTCAACGTTGACAACTCACAACAAGAGTCACACATAGTGAGAGGGGGTAACAGTGGTTTGGGAGATACTTGCTATCAGCTAAAAAGCACAAAGACCTTTAATACGAAGTGACATGGGGTGGCAACCATGTACAGTGACAAACCAAAGTAAGCATATGCTACTTACCATGACCAAAAGAGTTTCATAGTGTGTGGTCAATGTGAAAACTCATACCACGAGTCACAAATGGTCAGATGGGAAAAAATGGGTTGGGAACACTAGTTATGAACTAGCAAGTACAAAGACCTTCAACAAGTAGAGGTACGGTGTGGCTAGCATGTACAGTGACCAACCAAAGGATGTATACGTCACTGACTATGACCAAAGAAATCCACCATGTGTGGTCAACATTGACAACCATAACACGAGTCACAAATGGTCAGAGGGAGAGACAATGGTTTGGGAACCCTATGTATTGACTAGAAAGAACAAAGAACTTAAATACGTAGTGGCACGGTGTGGCTACTATGCACACCGAGCAACCAAACTAAGGATATGTCACTAACCATGACCAAAGAGTTTCAATATGGGTGGTCAACGTTCACAACCCATAATACAAGTCACAAATGGTCAGAGGAGGAAACAATGGTTTTTGAATGTTGGTTTTCAACTAGCAAGTGCAACAACCTTCAATACGTAGTACAGGTGTGGCTACCATGCACAATGACCGACCAAAGCAAGCATATATACTGCCTTTGACCAAAGAAATCGACTGTGGGTGGTCAACGTTGACAACTCATAATACGAGTTACAAATGGTCAGAGGGGGAAACAATGGGCTGGAAACACAAGGTATCAGCTAGCAAGTACAAGGACCTTCAATAAGTAGTGGCACGGTGTGGTTACCATGTACAATGACCAACCAAAGTAGGCATGTGTCACTGACCATGACTATGTGTGGTCAACTTTGACAACTCATAACACGAGTCACAAATGGTTAGAGGGGGAAACAATGGTTTGTGAATACCAGTTATCAATTAGCATGTACAAAGACCTTCAATATGTAGTGGCACAGTGTGGCTACCATGCACAGTGACCAACCAAAGTATGCATATGTCACTGACCATGACCAAAGAATTTCACTTCATGTGGTCAACGTTGACAAATTACAACAATTGTCACAGATAGTCAAAGGGGGTAACAATGATTTGGGAACACCAGCTATCAACTAGAAAGCACAAAGACCTTCAGTACGTAGTGACACGACGTGGCAACCACGTAAAGTGACAAACCAAAGTAGGCATATGCCACTAACCATGACCAAAAGAATTTCACAGTGTGTGGTCATTGTTAAAAACGCATAACACAAGTCACAAATGGTCACTGGGGGAAACAATGGGTTGAGAACACTAGTTATCAACTCGCAAGTACAAGGACCTTCTACAAGTACAGGCACGGTGTGGCTAGCGTACACGGTGACCAACCAAAGGATGCATACGTCACTGACTATGACCAAAGACGTCCACTCTGTCTGAACGACATTGACAACTCATAACAGGAGTCACAAATGGTCAGAGGGAGAGACAATAGTTTGGGAACCGTATGTATCAAGTAGACATGACAAAGAATTTCACTACGCAGTGGCATGGCGTGGCTACTATGTACACCGAAGAACCAAACTAGGCATATGTCACTGACCATGACCAAAGAATTTCAGTATGGGTGGTCAACATTCACAACCCATAACAGGAGTCACATTGTTTAAAAGTTTCCCCTATGCATGCCCAAGTACGGCGCCGGGAGGCGCCGACAAGCCACCAGAAAGTTGAAAGGCCACTCCGGCAGATCTGGCGACTCTAATGTTACTTGGAGCCTAAAATGGATGATTTCCCATTAAAGTTGACAAGTTGCTGAACCCGATGAAAGTTGTTTTGCCATAATCGGACAAGTATCGAGGGAGATATGGCCTTTCAAAGTTTTGGTGTGCGCAGCGACTCTGGGAGCCGGCTGCGACTCGAAATCCGGTGGATAATCGACCGGATTGAGTAACAAGAATACCATCTGAAGAAACTGCTCCGGAAGGCCTGCCGAGGTGTGCGGTGGTTAATCCACCTGATCAGGTGGATCATCCACCGGATCCAGAAGTGCAGGTTGTTACTGGGGGCCTTTGCCAAAGTCATGGCTCGATGTTCGAAACTCAGTAGTACGTTTTGTTACTCGGGGACTTGGTCAAAATTCTGACTGCAGGTCCGCGGACAGGTCTCGAACCTCGTCACACCCCATCATCAAACTCGACCCAAAAGTGGATAGGGTGCGTGGAATCAGTGCAGGGGACCCCCTACACCATGTGCAAATGAACCTGCGCCTTGGGAAAGGCGCTTCGCACGTGAAGGAAGGTGCCAAGGTGTGTGCGCGCCATGGAGGCGTTAGGCGTTTCTGTGGTGGGTGAGACCTGCGGTTTGGTAAGCATAACTTGAGCTAAGGTTGGCCAAATCGTGCACGGTTTGGTGCGTTAAAAACCTCATGACTAGCCCTACAAGTTCCCTTTGCAAACTGACTGTCTCTAAATTCCTGCTCACATAGCGTGAGGCGACCAGAAAGCTCACGCTCAGTCTCATATTTGCCCAAAACACTAGACGTGAACCAATAGAGTCTATCAGACCAACGTTGGGACCGCATCCACGCGGACCTCATCTTGACACACATATGGTCAGAGGGGGCAACAATGGTTTCGGAATATGAGTTTTCAACTAGCAAGTACAACGACCTTGAATTAGTAGTAGCACGGTATGGCTACCATGAACAATGACCGACTAAAGTAGGCATATGTACTGCCTTTGACCAAAGAAATCCGCTTTGTGTTGTGAACGTTGACAGCTCACAATACGAGTCACAAATGGCCAGAGGGGGAAACAATGGTTTGGGAACACCATGTATCAACTAGCAAGCACAAGGACCTTCAATAAGTAGTGGCACGATGTGGCTACCATGTACAATGACCAACCAAAGTAGGCATGTGTCACTGACCATGACCAAAGAGCGTCTCTATGTGTGGTCAACTTTGACAACTCATAACACGAGTCACAAATGGTCAGAGGGGGTAACAATTGTTTGTCAGTACTAGTTATCAATTAGCAAGCACAAACACCTTCAGTATGTACTGGCACTGTGTGGCTACCATGCACAGTGACCAACCAAAGTATGCATATGTCACTGGCCATGACCAAAGAATTTCACTTCATGTGGTCAACGTTGACAACTCACAACAAGAGTCACAAATAGTCGGAGGGGGTAACAATGGTTTGGTAACACTGGCTATCAACTAGAAAGCACAAAGACCTTCAGTATGTAGTGACACGGCGTGGCAACCATGTACAGTGACAAACCAAAGTAGGCATATGCCACTAACCATGACCAAAAGAATTTTACACTGTGTGGTAAACGTTGAAAACTCATAGCACGCGTCACAAATGGTCAGAGGGGGAAACAATGGGTTGGGAACACTAGTTATCAACTAGAAAGTACAAAGACCTTTAACAAGTAGTGGCACGGTGTGGCTAGCGTGCACAGTGAACAGCAAAATGATGCATGCGTCACTGAATATGACCAAAGAAGTCCACTATGTGTGGTCAACATGGACAACTCATAACACGACTCAGAAATGGTCAGAGGGAGAGAGAATGGTCTCGGATCCCTATGTATTGACTTAAAAGGACAAAGAACTTCAATACATAGTGCCACGGTGTGGCTACTATGCACATCAATGTTGACCTACGTACCACGCACAACGCCAAAACGCTGTGGACAACGCACAACATTGTAGTCCATTCTGGGGACAACGTTGTGGGCCCTTCACAACGATGGTTTTAGCGGCACTAACTACGCTAGAAAGCTGAACTTGACCATTTTCATCAGGTGTTATTTTCATGAGTACACTACACATTGAAATTCTAACTTCAATTCTTACTACTTAAACTGCACCTCCACTCATTTTTAGGCCCCATTCAAATACATGTGAATAGAGGCACGTGCATGGCACATTGCCATGCATTCTGGCTACCATCTGCATGTTACACACTACATTCTATGATCATTAGCAACGTTTTGTAAGCAGGACAGACAGAACGTTGTAAGAATTGTAAGCACAGTGTCAATGCAACTATCAGTGGGATGTTGCACATGACATTCAGCATGGAATAGCTAGGCATTGGAAGCAATTCAAACAGGCGCAGCTAGTCAAACAGGAATAGAATGTCTATGAATTTTCTTCAAGGAGTGATTTGACAGAGACAATGTAGCCTTCCTACTTCTTAGCGCGTCCACGCTTGGCTGCCTTCTCCCCGGCAGCCTGCCGTTTTGTGCCTGAGGCACGGGCATGTGAAGCTTGCCCACTGGCATGAGCATCTAGCCCTCCTGCTTCATGTGGCGGTGGAGGTGGAGTTGCAGGGGTTGGATCTGAAGCAGGAGTTACAGGAGTTGCTTCTGCTCCAACAGTTGCTTGTGGTGAAGTAGGTGCTGAAGGTGCTCCTGTAGTAGTTGATTCTGTTGCGTCGGGTGTTTCTGCTGTAGCTATTGTTGTACCTGCTGCTATAGCTGCTGCTGTACCTACTGCTGTAGCTGCTGCTGAAGTGCCTCCTGCATCAAAGGCTGGATCAGCTGCTGTAGTTGCTCCACGAGTCTGGCTGCGACTGGTCTGCCTGCTTCCAGATGCCACGGCCAGGGGCTCCTGCCGCATGCGTACACGACGTGCATGCGGTAACATGGGAGAGTCAACCAGAACACGGATGTTGGCCTCCAGCTCAATGACGTCGTCATCTCCCTCCGCACCGATGATGTCCTCCTCCTCATCTTCACCCTCATCACTGTCACTGCCGTCCTCTTCATCCTCATTGAGCAGCTCCACCTCGCCCCCCTCCTCCACAATCTCCCCATCATCTTCACTTGCATCTCCGTCATCTGCTTCCTCTCCTTCTGCTGCCTCTGTTGCTTTTGGAAACTGCTTTGCTGCTCGCCCGCCGCTCGTCCAAAAAAACTTTCGCAGTCTGACATTGCAGCGGATGAGCAACTCCAGCGTTGAAACGAGCAGGCGGTTCCTACGTGCAGTGTGCACCAACTCACGAGTGGAGAACACACGCTCACATTCAGATGACGAACAAGGCTGAGACAACACTTTCAGTGCGAGGTCACGCAATGTGGGCATGTAATGCATGTAGTTGACGTGCCACTCCACAGGAGTCATGCTCCTACACTGAACCTTGGCCACAGCTACCACAGCCTTTGCGTTCTTCCCTGCAGTGACAGATGGGACTGGCTGGACCATGACCTGACCTCTCTGGAATGCGGAAATCTCATGCAGCAAGTCATCATGCTTGTCACCAGGCACCAGCGCATCCACCACAGCCTGCCATGCCTGCATGGTGGCTGAATCATGTGACAGATCATTGCCAAAATGCTCAGGATGCATGCGGCGGGCTGCGGCATACAATGGGCAAGACATGTCCTTTGTCCAGCGTGCATTCAGCCTGCCTAGAGCAAACCTCACATAGGACTTGGGCACCCTGGCTGGTTTCCTGCCCTTCTTCTCACCCAGTGCCCTGAGCTCCTCTGAACAGTCAAGGAGGCCCTCGTATATCTCACCTGCAGAGCCACCACTCCTGTCCGCCACCCGCAATGCTCTCACCAGCGGCTCCAGTAGATCTTTGAGCTGATGGACCTGAACCCAAAACACCCTGCGACGGACAAGACGCCGCACCTCCTTCTTCCTCGCCTTGAAAACTGCATCCCTTTGCATTCCCATCTGCTTCCAGAGGTCCGTGTCCACCATTGTCTCCAAGTTTTCCTTCTGGTCAAGCAGCCGCTCGACCATGTCGAAGGTGGAGGCGAACCTGGTGTCACAGCGTGGCACGAGGATTTTGCCGTTGGTCCTTTCACGAAGCCAGGAGCGTGGTAAGTTGTTGTTGCGCACGTAAGACACCACATTTTCACACCTGCTGATGATGGATGCCCCCCAGTCACTTTTCCCGATGTCTTTCATGATGAGGTCGACGTTGTGCGCGCAGCACCCTTGGAAGAACAGCTGCGGGTACTTCTCTTTCAGATCAGTGAAGGCCTTCTTGTTGGTGGAAGTGTTGTCACATATCACCGAGACCACCCTCTCCACACCTATTGCCTCAACAGCAGCTTCGATCATGCTGGACGTGTGGTCATCATCCCTGCTAAGGCCGCTAGCGTCACGTGAGAAGAGGTGAACAGATCCTTGGGCGTTGCAGGCCATCGTGTTGTAAATGGGCCTGACTTGACGGTCTGCCCATTCGTCCACGGCCACAGAGCAGCCGTAGATATCCCATGCCTGCTTCAAGGGAGCATCAAGCTCCTCCAGCTCCTTATCTAGTTTGGGGAGCAAGTCTTTGACGACGCGGGTGCGCCTTGGGAGGCGGAACCCACTAGAAATCTTCCGAGCAGACTTCAGGATCTCGAGGAGTACTGATTCACGGCAGAAGGATATAGGAGCTGCTTGGATGCACATCAGCTTCACCACGTTCAGCTGGCATCTATCATTGTGGCCGCGCTCGATGTGCTTGTCCATGCTGGTCTGCCGGAAAGAGGCAGCCCTCCTCACGTCGAACATGGGGACGATGTCTGAGGCTGTTGCTTGACTCTCCTGACGGGTGGACTGTCCGGGGTGAGACCCCTCATCGTCACTGTCGGCCTCCAACATGACCCCGGCTGCTGCGGCTGAGGCCTGCATCTGGTACTTCTCCCATAGTTTTTCCCACTGCACGGGTTTGTCCTTGGTCCCCCACTCTGCTCCAAGTCCCTTGTACAGTTGGACACTTTGCGGCTTCCATCCTGAGGGAGGCGGTGGAACCCGCTCCAGCCCGAGGGTATCGCGGGCAGTTGGTGGTGGGTACGGGCACAGTCCGATGTTGTGGTTTTCGCCGCTAAAATGGCCGCAAATACGGTCACAGGTCCCTGCTTTGATGGTGCCGCATGAGCCACAGCGCCACCCCGCTTTCTTTGTCTTTGTTGGGACAGGGTCACAGTGCTTGCTCAACTCCTTTGTCAGAAAGTCACCGCTGCACTGGCGCTTTCGCGGAGGATTCCAGCGAGTTGGGTCGAAGGAGGCGTCGGTAACACCAGATGAAGGAATAGGTGACTGAACGGTGCCAGCAGCAGAGCTGGCCCCCCGAGACGGGTGAGACAACGAGCCAGAAGGCTGAGACGCCATGCTGGTGCAACACAAGTGTCGCACCAGACGGCTAGCAGAAGGATGGGGCGTTACTGAAGCCGATTACACTTTGAGCTCGTCGAACGCCTAAGTCCTTCCGAGAAGACTTCGGCAAGCGCGAGCCTCGGATGGATGACCCATTCATGGATGACCCATGGATGACACATAACATGCCTTGGATTGGCATTGCAATGTGATGGACCGAAGGAAGGGCTTCGGCGACCGTGTGCCTGGGGTTGTGATGCACGGATGACCCATGCATCCGTGATCCTGGACTGGCATTGCAAGATGATGCATGTAGCCTCAATTCAACGAATGTTTTACGAATTTTGACAGGTATAATGTATGAACATTTATTGGGTGAGGTGCATGTAAAAAGCAAGAATGGTGAACGAATCACGCATACAAGTTGGCAAAAGACGAGTGTGATACAAACTTCATCAAACAAAAATGAAAAAAGGAATCAAGGAATCTTCAGTTCAATGGTGCGGTTGGGTTACACGTGGACCTTGCAATCTGCTTAGTTTGAGGTGAGGCTGCTCATGCGATTGGCCCAATGGATAGATCTTGCTGTAAGAAAACCAGTAATTGCATTGCCCTTGGTGAGCTGTATGATGCATGCATTGCATGCTGTGATGCAGCACATGCTACCATGCTATTCGTCGAAGTAGGTGGTCGCGGGTGAGCCCTCGTACGCGGACCTGAAACTCCGATTTTTGCGAAATTCCCATGTTCCCTGTCGAAGACTCCCTGGTGAGCCATATGTCCATTTTGGTCAGCCCCGGGTCGTGTAAGAGGCCTACCACACAACGTTGGGGCAACGTTGTACTTCGTTGTAGCGTTGTCGTTGTAGGGCCCCTACAACGGACAATGAGGTCAAAATTGATGTACATCGAACAACAAAACTAGGCATGTGTCACTCACCAAGACCAAAAAATTTCAGTATGGGTGGTCAATGTTCACAACCCATAACACTAGTCACAAATGTTCAGAGGGGGAAACAATGGTTTTAGAACATTAGTTTTCTTCTAGCAAGTACAACGACCTTGAATAAGTAGTAGCACGGTGTGGCTACCATGCACAATGACCGACCAAAGTAGGTATAGGTACTGCCTTTAACCAAAGAAATCGGCTGTGTGTGGTGAACATTGACAATTCATAATACAAGTCACAAATGGTCAGATGGGAAAACAATGGTTTGCGAACACCAGGTATCAACTAGCAAGCACAGGGACCTCCAATAAGTAGTGGTACGGTGTGGCTACCATGTGCAATGACCAACCAAAGTAGGCATGTGTCCCTGACCATGACCAAAGAATGTCACTATGTGTGGTCAACTTTGACAACTCATAACACGGGTCACAAATGGTCAGAGGGGGAAATAATGGGTTGGGAATAATAGTTATCAACAAGCAAGTACAAAGACCTTCAACAAGTAGTGGCACGGTGTGGCTAGCGTGCACATTGACCAACCAAAGGATGCATATGTCACTGACTATGACCAAAGACGTCCACTATGTGTGGTCAACATTGACAACTCATAACACAATTCACAAGTGGTCAGATGGAGAGAAAATGGTTTGGGAACCCTATATATCAACTAGAAAGGAGAGTGAACTTTAATACGTTGTGGCACGGTGTGGCTACTATGCACGCCGAACAAGCAAACTAGGCATATGTCACTAACCATGACCAAAGAATTTCAGTATGGGTGGTCAATGTTCACAACCCATAACACAAGTCACAAATGTTAAGAGGGAGAAACAATGGTTTCGGAATATTAGTTTTCAAGTAGAAAGAACAACCACCTTGAATAAGTAGTAGCACGGTCTGGCTACCATGCACAATGACCGACCAAAGTAGGCATATGTACTACCTTTGACCAAAGAAATCCGCTGTGTGTGATCAACACTGACAACTCATAATACGAGTCACAAATGGTCACAGGGGGAAACAATGGTTTGGGAACACCAGGTATCAACTAGCAAACAGAGGGACATTCAATAAGTAGTGGCACGGTGTGGCTACCATGTACAATTACCAACCAAAGTAGGCATGTGTCACTGACCATGACCAAAGAAAGTCACTATGTGTGGTCAACTTTAACAACTCATAACATGAGTCACAAATGGTCTGACGGGGAAACAATTCTTTGTGAATAATAGTTATCGATTAGCAAGTACAAGGACCTTCAATATGTAGTGGCACAGTGTGGCTACCATACACACTAACCAATCAATGTATGCATATTTCACTGACCATGACAAAAGAATTTCACTTCATGTGGTCAACATTGACAACTCACAACATATCACAGATAGTCAGCGGGGATAACAATGGTTTAAGAAAACTGGCTATGAACTAGAAAGCACAAAGACCTTCAGTACGTAGTGACACGGCATGGCAACCATGTAGAGTGACAATCCAAAGTAGGTATATGCCAATAACCAGGACCAAAAGAATTTCACAGTGTGTGGTAAACATTGAAAACTAATAACACAAGTCACAAAAAGTCAGAGGGGGAAACAATGGGTTGGGAAAAATACTTATCAACTAGAAAGTACAAAAACCCTTCAACAAGTAGTGGTACCATGTGGCTAGCATGCACAGTGACCAGCCAAAGGATGCATGTGGCACTGACTTTGACCAAAGAAGTCCACTATGTGTGGTCAACATTGACAACTCATAACACGAGTCACAAATGGTCAGAGGGAGAGACAATGGTTTGGGATCCCTATGTATCAACTAGAAAGGACAAAGAACTTCAATAAGTAGTGGCAGGGTGTGGCTACTATGCACAGCAAACAACCAAACTAGGCATATGTCACTGACCATGACCAAACAATTTCAGTATGGGTGGTCGACGTTCACAACCCATAACATGAGTCAAAAATGGTCAGAGGGGGAAACAATGGTTTCGGAATATTTGTTTTCAACTAGCAAGTACAACGGCCTTGAGTGAGTAGTAGCACGGTGTGGCTACCATGCACAATGACCAACCAAAGTAGGCATATGTACTTCCTTTGACCAAAGAAATCCGTTGTGTGTGGTCAACGTTGACAACTCATAATACGATTCACACATAGTCAGAGGGGAAAACAATGGTTTGGGAACACCAGGTATCAACAAGCAAGCACACATACCTTCAATAAGTAGTGGCAGGGTGTGGATACCATGTACAATTTCCAACCAAAGTAGGCATGTGTCACTGACCATGACCAAAGATTTTCACTATGTGTGGTCAACTTTGACAACTCATAACACGAGTCACAAATGGTCATAGGGGGAAACAATGGTTTGTGAATACTAGCTATCGATTAGCAACTACAAAGACCTTCAATATGTAGTGGCACATTGTATCTATCATGCACTGTGACTAACTAAAGTCTGCATATGTTACTGACCATGACCAAAGAATTTCACTTCATGTGGTGAACATTGACAACTCACAACAAGAGTCACAGATAGTCAGTGGGGGTAAAAATGGTCTGGGAACATTTGTTATCAACTAGAAAGCAAAAAGACCTTCAGTTCGTAGTGACACGGCGTGGCAACCATGTACAGTGACAAAACAAATTAGGCAGATGCCACTAACCATGACAAAAAGAATATTCGAGTGTGTGGTCAACGCTGAAAATTCATAACACGAGTCACAAATGGTCAGAGGGGAAAAGAATGGAATGGGAACTCTAGTTATCAACTAGAAAATACAAAGAACTTCAACAAGTAGTGGCACGGTGTGGCTAGCGTGCACAGTCACCAGCCAAAGGATGCATACGTCACTGACTATGACCAAAGAAGTCCACTATGTGTGGTCAACATTGACAACTCATAAGACGAGTCACAAATGGTCAGAGCAAGAGACAATGGTTTGGGATCCCTGTGTATCCACAAGAAAGGACAAAGAACTTCAATACGTAGTGGCTCGGTGTGGTTATTGTGCACACCAAACAACCAAACTAGGCATACGTCACTGACCATGACCAAAGGATTTCAGTATGGGTGGTCAACATTCACAATCTATAACACGAGTCACAAATGGTAAGAGGGCGAAACATTGGTTTCAGAATACTAGTTTTCAACTTGGAAGTACAACAATCTTGAATAAGTAGTAGCACGATATGGCCACCATGTAGAATTCCCAACCAAGGCAGGTATATGTACTGCCTTTGACCAAGGAGATCCCCTGTATGTGGTCAACGTTGTCAATTCAAAATACAAGTAACAAATGGTAAGAGGGGGGAAACAATGGTCCGGGAACACCAGGTATCAACTAGCAAGCACAGGGACCTTCAATAAGTAGTGGCACAGTGTGGCTACCATGTACAATGACCAACGAAAGTAGGCATGTGTCCCTGACCATGACCAAAGAGTGTCACTAAGTGTGGTCAACTTTGACAACTCATAAGACGACTCACAAATAGTCAGAGGGGAAAAAAATCGGTTGGGAACAATAGTTATCAACTAGCAAGTACAAAGGCCTTCACCAAGTAGTGGCACGGTGTGGGTAGCGTACACAGCGACCAACCAAAGGATGCATATGTCACTGACTACGACCAAAGAAGTCCAATATGTGTGGTCAATATCGAGAACTCATAACACGAGTCATAAATGGTCAGATGGAGAGACAACGGTTTGGAAACCCTTTGTATTGACTAGAAAGGAGAAAGAACTTTGTTTTGTAGTGGCACGTTGTGGCTAATATGCACACCAAGCAACCAAACTAGGCATATGCCATTGACCATGACCAAAGAATTTTCGTATGGGTGATCGACTTTCACAACCCAACACGAGTCACGAATGGTCAGAGGGGGGAAACAATGGTTTCAAAATATTAGTTTTGAACTAGCAGGTACAACGACCTTGAATAAGATGTAGCACGGTGTGCCTAGCATGCACAATGACCGACCAAAAAAGGGATATGTACTGCCTTTGACCAAAGAAATCCGCTGCGTGTGGTCAATGTCGACAGCTCGTAATATGAGTCACAAATGGTGAGAGGGGAAACAATAGTTTGGGAACACCAGGTATCAACCAGCAAGCACAAGGACCTTCAAAAAGTAGTGGCACGATGTGGCTAGCATGTACAATGACCAACCAAAGTAGGCATGTGTCACTGACCATGACCAAATAATGTCACTATGTGTGGTCAACTTTGACAACTCATAACACGAGTCACAAATGGTCAGAGGGGGCAACAATGGTTACTGAATACTAGTTATCAATCATCAAGTACAAACATCTTCAATATGCAGTGGCACAGTGTGGCTACCATGCACAGTGACCAACCAAAGTGTGCAAATGTCACTGACCATGACCAAAGAATTTCATTTCAAATGGTCAATGCTGACAACTCACAACAAGAGTCACAGATAGTCAGATGGGGTAACAATGGTTTAAGAACACTGGCAATGAACTAGAAAGCACAAGGACCTTCTGTACGTAGTGACACGGTTTGGCAACCATGTACAGTGGTACACCAAAATAGGCATATGCAACTAACCGTGACCAAAAGAATTTCACATCGTGTGGTCAACGTTGAAAACTAAAAACACGATTCACAAATGGTCAAAGAAGGAAACAATGGATTGGGAACACTACATATCAACTAGCAAGTACAAAGACCTTCAACAAGTAGTGGCATGGTATGGCTAGCATGCACAGTGACCAAGCAAAGGATGCATATGTCACTGACTATGACCAAAGAAGTCCACTATGAGTGGTCAACATTGACAACTCATAACATGAGTCACAAATGGTCAGATGGAGAGACAATGGTTTGGGAACCCTATGTATCAACTAGAAAGGACAAATAACTTCAATACATAGTGGCACGGTGTGGCTACTATGCACACTCAACAACCAAACTAGGCATATGTCACAAACCATGACCAAAGAAATGCAGTATGGATGGTCAGCGTTCACAACCCATAACACGAGTCACAAATGGTCAGAGGGGGAAACAATGGTTTCAGAATATTAGTTTTCAACTCCCAAGTACAACGACCTTGAATAAGTAGAAGCACGGGGTGGCTAGCATGCACAATGACCGATCAAAGTAGGCATATGTACTGCCTTTGACCAAAGAAATCCGCTGTGATTGGTCAACGTTGACAACTCATAATACGAGTCACAAATGGCCCGAGGGGGAAACAATAGTTTGGGAACACCAGGTATTAACTAGCAAGCAAAAGGACCTTCAATAAGTAGTGGCACGGTGTGGCTAGCACGTACAATGACCAACCAAAGTAGGCATGTGTCACTAACCATGACCAAAGAATGTCACTATGTGTGGTCAACTTTGACAACTCATAACACGATTCACTAATGGTCAGAGGGGGAAACAATGGTTTGTTAATACTAGTTATCGATTTGTAACTGCAAAGTCCTTTACAATGTATTGGCAGAGTATGGCTACCATGCACAGTGACCAACCAAGGTATGCATATGTCACTGACCATGACAAAACAATTTCAATTCATGTGGTCAACGCTGACAACTCACAACTAGAGTCAGAGATAGTCAGAGGGGGTAACAATGGTTTGGGAAAACTGGCTATGAACTAGAAAGCACAAGGACCTTCAGGACATAGTGACACTGTGTGGAAACCATGTAAAGTGATAAACCAAAGTAGGCATATGCCACTAACCATGACCAAACAGTTTTACAGCGTGTGGTCAACCTTGAAAACTCATAACACGAGTCACAAATGGTCAAAGGGAAAAAAATAGACTGGGAACACTCGTTATCAACTAGCAAGTACAAATACCTTCAACAAGTAGTGACACGGTGTGGCTAGCGTGCACAGTGACCAAACAAAGGATGCATACGTCACAGACTGTGACCAAACAAGTCCACTATGTGTGGTCAACATTAACAACTCATAACACGAGTCGCAAATGGTCAGAGGGAGAGAAATGCTTTGGGAACCCTATGTATCGACTAGAAAGGACAAAGAACTTCAACACATAGTGGTACGGTGTGGCTACTATGCACATCAAACAACAAAACTAGGCATATGTCACTGACCATGACCAAAACATTTTAGTATAGCTGGTAAACGTTCACAACCCATAAAACGAGTCACAAATGGTCAGAGGGGGAAACAATGGTTTTGGAATATTAGTTTCCAACTAGCAAGTACAACGACCTTCAATAAGTAGTAGCACGGCGTGGCTACCATGCACAATGATCGACCAAAGTAGGCATATGTACTGCCTTTGACCAAAGAAATCCGCTGTGTGTGGTCAACGTTGACAACTCATAATTTGAGTCACAGATGGTCAGATGGGGAAACAATGGTTTGGGAACATGAGGTATCAACTAGCAAGCACAAGGACCTTCAATAATTAGTGGCACGATGTGGCTACCATGTACAATGACCAACCAAAGTAGGCATGTGTCACTTACAATGACCAAAGAATGTCAGTATGTGTGGTCAACTTTGACAACTCATAACACCAGTCAAAAATGGTCAGAGGGGGAAACAATGATTTTGGAATGTTAGTATTTAACTAGCAAGTACAATGACCTTGAATAAGTAGTAGCACAGTGTGGCTACCATGCACAATGACCGACCAAAGTAGGCATATGTACTGCCTTTGACCAAAGAAATCCGTTGTGTGTGGTCAACGTTGACAATTCATAAGATGAGTCACAAATGGTCACAGGAAGAAGTAATGATGTGGAAACACCAGGTATCAACAAGCAAACACACGGACCTTCAATAGGTAGTGGCACAGTGTGGCTACCATATACAATGTCCAACCAAAGTAGGCATGTGTCACTGACCATGAGCAAAGAGTGTCAATATGTGTGGTCAACTTTGACAACTCATAACACAAGTCAAGATGGTCAGAGGGGGAAAAAAGGGTTTGTGAACACTAGTTATCAATTAGCAAGTACAAAGACCTTCAATATGTAGTGGCACTGTGTGGGTACCATGCACAGTGACCAACCAAAGTATGCATGTGTCACTGACCATGACCAAAGAATTTCACTTCATGTGGTTAACGGTGACAACTCACAGCAAGAGTCGCAGATAGTCAGAGTGGGTAACAATGGTTTGGGACTACTGGTTATCAGCTAGAAAGCAAAAAGACCTCTAGTATACATTGACACAGTGTGGTAACCATGTACAGTGACAAACCAAACTATGCTTACGCTACTAACCATGACCAAGAGAATTTCACACCGTGTGGTCAACGTTGAAAAGTCATAACACGAGTCACAAATGGTCAGAGGGGGAAATAATGGAATGGGAACACTAGTTATCAACTAGCAAGTAGAAAAAACCTTCAACAAGTTGTGCCACGGTGTGTCTAGCGTACACAATGACCAACCAAATGATACATACGTTACTGATTTTGACCAAAGAAGTCCACTATGTGTGGTCAACATTGACAACTCATAACATGAGTCGCAAATGGTTAGAGGGAGAGACACTGCTTTGGGAACCCTATGTATCAACTAGAAAGGCCAAAGAACTTCAACACGTAGTGGCACGGTGTGGCTACTATGCACATCAAACAACCAAACTAGGCATATGTCACTGACCATGACCAAAACATTTCAGTATGGGTGGTCAACGTTCGCAACCCATAAAACGAGTCACAAATGGTCAGAGGGGGAAAAATGGTTTTGGAATATTAGTTTCCATCTAGCAAGTACAACGACCTTCGATAAGTAGCAGCACGGTGTGGCTACCTTGCACAATGACCGACCAAAGTAGGCATATGTACTGTCTTTGACCAAAGAAATCGGCTGTGTGTGGTCAACGTTGACAACTCATAACATGAGTCACAGATGGTCAGATGGGGAAACAACGGTTTGGTAACACGAGGTATCAACTTGCAAGCACAAGGACCTTCAATAATTAGTGGCACGATGTGGCTACCATGTACAATGACCAACCAAAGTAGGCATGTGTCACTCACCATGACCAAAGAATGTCAGTATGTGTGGTCAACTTTGACAACTCATAACACAAGTCACAAATGGTCACAGGGGGAAGCAATGGTTTGTGAATACAGGTTATCGATTAGCAAGTACAAAGACCTTCAATTTATAGTGACACAGTGTGCCTACCATGCAGAGTGACGAGCCAAAGTATGCATATGTCACTGACCATGACCAACAACTTACACTTCATGTGGTCAACGCTGACAACTCACAACAAGAGTCACAAAACATCAGAGTGGGTAACAATGGTTCGGGAACAGTGGCTATCAACTAGAAAGCACAAAGACCGCCAGTACGTAGTGACATGGCGTGGCAACCATGTTCAGTGACAACCCAAAGTAGGCAAATTAGGCACTAACCATGAGCAAAAGAACTTCGCAGTGTGTGGTCAACGTGGAAAACGCATAACACGAGTCAAAAATGGTCAAAGGGGTAAACAATGGGTTGAGGACACTAGTTATCAACTAGCAAGTACAAAGACCTTCAACAAGTAGTGGCACGGTGTGGCTAGCGTGCACATTGACCAACCAAAGGATGCATATGTCACTGACTATGACCAAAGAAATCCAATATGTGTGGTCAACATTGACAACTCATAACACAAGTCACAAATGGTCAGAGGGAGAGACAATGGTTTGGGAACCCTATGTATTGACTGGAAAGGACACATAAGTTCAATACGTAGTGGCACGTTGGGGCTACTGTGCACACCCAACAACCAAACTAGGCATATGTCACTGACCATGACCAAAGAATTTCAGAATGGGTGGTCAACGTTCACAACCCATAACACGAGTCACAAATGGTCAGAGGGGGAAGCAATGGTTCCAAAATATCAGTTTTTAAGTAGAATGTATAACAACCTTCAATAATTCGTAGCACGGTGTGGCTCCCATGCACAATGACCGACCAAAGTAGGCATATGTACTGCCTTTCACCAAAGAAATCTTCTGTGTGTGGTCAACGTAGACAGCTCATAATACGAGTCACAAATGGTCAGAGGGGGGAACAATGGTTTGGGAACACCAGGTATCAACTAGCAATCACAGGGACCTTCAATATGTAGTGGCACGGTGTGGCTACCATGCAGAATGACCAACCAAAGTAGGCATATGTACTGCCTTTGACCAAAGAAATCCGCTGTGTGTGGTCAACGTTGAGAACTCATAACATGAGTCATAGATGGTCAGATGGGGAAACAATTGTTTGGAACACGAGGTATCAACTGGCAAGCACAAGGACCTTCAATAATTAGTGGCACGATGTGGCTACCATGTACAATGACCAACCAAAGTAGGCATGTTTCACGGACCATGACCAAAGAAAGTCACTATGTGTGGTCTGTTAGCTACTGAGCTAACCACCTCCGGCAGAGAAGCCGCGAAACCTAAAAGCTCACAAAGGTTCTTACACCTTCTTCCTTTGCAGGTATGTGTCATGCACCCCAAACTTAATCAGGCATACACTTCACCTTCAAGAGTACTAACGCCTTAGCATTACATCTCAAGAAGAGCTCAAGTCGTCAATACGCAAGAGAGCATCAAGCAAGGGTTAATTGATCAGCATGCAAGACAAGTCCTTTTATAGCTGCCTGTCCAGTCCTAGAACTCAAAAGCACATTCCTAAGAAGTGGCTTGACCCTGCCACATCACCAAGAGACTTGCGCTGTGGGCTTGACACATAAGCATCCTTGTGCCAAGGTGACTGATCAGCCGTGTTGCTTCCCAGAAGCAATGGACTTTCTTTCTTGGAAGCTTCTAAAACAACCAAGATGTGCATGGAGCCAGGATCGAGCTCATGACCTCTCACTTGGCCAAATCAACAAAATGGC